>JBBMOI010000007.1:2617500-2755000 GCA_038088405.1 Porites divaricata | reverse complement strand
CCCCCCCCCCCCCTTCCCCCCGACCAATGTTGAGCAAAGCGTCAATGTTTGTTATATCCCAACATTGAACGGGATCGGAGGGGCGGGGGATAATTAGCAAAGGATTGACGATTGAAATGGACTACTGTTAAGTTATACAACCCTTCCAACTACTTTTGTCTGGGATTGGAGTTGCGACGAGGCTATTGAAGATATTGGATGAGTGCGCCCTACGACGCTCCGGTTTCCAGCTTTCTTAAGAGCGTCCTCTCCTGGCAGCCACAAGCACAGAATTGTCCAAGAAAAAATGAGTCAGTCAAAAAAGCATCCGTTTAATCAGCTCCTAATTTTATTGTATTCTGGTACGTTCAAATATTTACTGAAACACTGATATGATAATAGAGGTCTTTTCTTGTGTAAATAATTGATTTTTTCAAGGTAAGTTTGGTAGCCATTTCTGCTTGGATCACATTGCGAAATCGCTACCAGGCTAACTATTCATCACGCGAGTTCCGTACCTTGCTCCTAGGTCAGAATTTATCAAAAATCACAAGCGCTGTTATATTGAAACGAATCCTTAGTATTACTCATATATTGGGTTCGCTTCAAAGTAGCTTCTCCAATCATGATTCTTGGTATTGTTCCCAATATGGTATTTCGGTATTTCGATTTTAATGCTGATGACACGTCCAAAGTCTTGTTTTCAACAATATTTTTATTACTGTTCACTAAACAAATTTTTTTGAAACTAATTTTTCATCTTGCCTAACATCTGTCTGATTTAACTTTTGTCACATCCTTTATGAAACGGCAGCTGCTAATTCATGTTAATCCTCCAACTGTCCAACTGGAAATCTACTTTTCAAAGAAAAAAGGATCACCGGCTATAATCAACTGCGGATTTTCTTCTTTTTTTTTCTTTCATTATTTCCAGATAAAAGTGTTGATTTATTATCCTCGCAGCCGACCCATACTATACGCTGGAAGTTCAACTCGGCTCTTCTTAAACAAATTGCTTTCCTAAGGATATAGTGCACATGACAAAAGCTTCGTTTAATTTGATTGGCTAGCAGTTGAAGGTGATTTCCAATGTTATTAGAAAGTTGTCTCATTTTCTGCGCCTGTAAATCTTAAGTTGTCCTTGAAACCTGACGACATCTTGGTTAAAACCGTCAAAAAGACAAAATTCTGTTGGAAATCGCTCATCTACACCCTCGACACGAAAAGAACATTTCGTTCGAGCATCTCTCGATGAAAGACACATCTTCAAACCTATTTAGTTGCAGGTATTGTCATCAACCGACATTGTACTGTAGTAGACGGTATCCTATATGTTATCCTTTGCCGACTAAATAAAAATCCGGAGAAAATTTCTTGTATTTTCTCGCTGGCGAGGTTTTTAGATAACAACAAAGTTAGGGAGTTTTCTTTTCTGAATTATATATAGCAAATGTATTTATTTTCACAAGCAACAGGATGTATACATACTTTTTATTACCGGTGTTAACAAGATAAATCTTTCCCGCTGTTATTACTTCTTCTTTAAACATATATAGTCAAGATGAGACGTTTTCTTTTTTTTTAAATGTTGTGAAACAAAAAATATTTAAGGAGAATTTTCCCACCAACGTTCGTTGTATATTAATTGATCAAAAGACATTTTTTTGAAACTCAGTTCCCTTTTAGCAATGTCTCACAAATTTTCGTTTAAATTTGGTTTTAAGGCAACGTTTAACGGAGCACAGCCTCTATTTAGCAAAGGGCTATGCAAATCTGGATTTACTTGGTAAGTACTGTCTAGAGCTGATCTAGAATAGAACCCAAATGAATTTGTACTCTAAACTAATGTAACGAATTGGGCTTGATTCTTATCCTACAAGGCGATTTGGCGGTCGATTCGTAAATACAGCCGCTGTCGTTTGGCCAGTTATTAGATACAGCCTTATCCCAGAAAAAAAAAAACATTCAATATTACTCGTTATTTAAACGAAAGCTTTCATGTTAGAGTGATATCGGTTGGCCTGGAGATTTGGTGTTCAATTTCTCTCCGGTAAAATTTTTACTTTAGTTATTGTGAGCTTTTGTTAGCTTTTGCAATTTGGCGGTAGGGTTTTGCTGTTTTAACGCTTCTACGTTGTTTAACATATTCTGTTACGGATCACTTCAATTAAGTTATATATTCAGTGTTTATTGGTCTCGCATTATTCGAATTAAGCCCGTCTGATTCGTCGACTCTTTTCTTATTATTGAGACAATGATTTCTCTGTTTTTCACACAATTTTTAATTATATGCTTGCAGAAATTCAAAGCACGGTTCGTAACCTCGTTTCTTATGTTTCTAACTGTTAGTTACTGTTGAACATGATCTTTCATTCTCACACTCTTAATAATTCATAAAGAAAATACAAAGGAAATTAAAGTTTTATGAGTGTTTGGAAACCAGATGAAAAACTGCTCATTTTTGCACCCTTAATTTCTCCACCTAAAATCATTTCGTTTGAGAAGTAATATCAAGCTTTCGACACAGTGTTTCATCACCAGATCAAACACCTCGAAATTCGTCAAAAATACTCCGCTGCGCGTCGTGTTTTCGACTCCCTTCTCGTTGTTTGATCTGGTGATGAAACACTGCCTCTCATTCTTGATCTATTACTTACAAATCCGTTGGTTTAAAACCCAATGATATTGATGTTGATTACAAAGTGAAATTGTTTTAAATTTCTCGCTTCACCGTTGCTTTTTTTAATTCAGTTCTTCTTTTGTCTTGTTGTAGGTTATTTTTGCGTGGCGAGACCCTGTAATGGCTGCAAAGCCTTACAAGTCGCATAACATTATAAGGAGGGAAATAAAAATACGACCTTCTACAACACTTTTAAGAACAGAAATTGTGTCGGCTTCTTCAGAATCGGCTTCAGTAACAGGTAGATAATAATCATTGGTATTTTAAATCTTCTGGTTTTTTTCTGTCATCAGAATGTTTAATGCTTATGTGCGACGCAGATCTTATAGACTTGCCCTGAAAATTTCATCGTGCCGTATCATTTATAATTCCCAACTCCATAACCGTTAGCTAAGGGACTGTTTTCATCTGGAGGGTCTCTCCGGTCCCGATAAGTTGCGGGACCGGAAAGCTGTTCTCCGCGGTCATTGTATCACAGACAACGCTTGACTGGCCATCTAAACTATTCATACAAGAAATTATTGAAATCATTATTGAGTGGGCAATCACGATGGTCTCTCAAAAAGCTCTTTTGCAGATATAAGCATACTATAGAAAGAACGGTAGCGTAAGTTAGCTATCTACTTACGTCTGATTCGTTGGCTTTAAATGTTCAGTTTCTAATATATTGTCTTTATATTGTTGTTAATGGTGTCAAAAGTAATCCCGTGATTGCATTATTTAAGAAATGCTTACCCCTTTATGGTTGGTTGGAAAAGCTCGCCCCATTTTCCGAGTCAATAAGAGGTGAAGTTAATTTCCTCGTCCTTAGAGCCTACTAAATCTGATTTATTTCTTTTTTAGAGCCTGTTGCTTTAAGTGTTACGCGTTCAGCAATAATAGTAACACCAAGCGCTTCCACAAAAACTACATACATAATAAACAGTGCGTCTATCAAAGCCAAAAACCAGTTTCAACTTGAGACAGAGATCCTTGCTACAGATACATCTCATTTTAAACAAGAGAAAATAGCTCACGCACAAGCTGAGGCTCTTTATGAACAGCAGTCTGAGTCAGAACCAACAACAGAGCCCCAAACAATATCAGAAGGAGCATCGGAGCCTCAAGCCGAACCAGAAACATGGCCCGAACCTGGGCCTGAGTGGAAAAAGGCCTTCAAAAAGTGGAAGTGGGCCTGGCATATTCACGTATATGTGTCTGCTACTGCTTTTCTCTTCATTGGTTTTTATGCTGGATATTACGTCGTGTTAAACATTTACGACGGTTTGGGCGGCAAACACCTCAGTGTGTGCTTGAACGCCATGGTTTTTCTGTTCGGTATAACCAGAGCCTTTGTTATGTTTTTGGATCCTTATCACCAAGGCAACTTAATAAACGCTATATTTGTAATGCGCCTTTTGTGGTCCATCGGAGGACCTTGTTTGACTGCTTCGGACTCTCTGATAATATTGGCGCTGTTAGAGACCTCGAGAGTATCTATAGCACCACCCAGATTCCAAAAGCTCAGGACAATTTCGATAATCATCGCTATCCATTTCGTTCTTGTTATCGTCTCCGACACAGTGGTGTCTACATACATGGAAGCGAAAGTCATGATTTTAATGTGCCAAGTCTTTTTCTCAGTGTGGGGCATAACTCTTGGAGCTGGCTACGTCCGCCTCGCTTATAAAATGGACAAGAAACTTTTTAGTCACAAGCAAGTGAAAGATAAGGCAGACAAGATTTACATTTTCCTCATCTACGCCTCTGCAGCAGCCAACTTCTTTATTTGTGGTGTTATGATCTACACTATGATTGGTGTATTTGGTGTTTATGCGGACATAACCTTTGTAGACGCATGGCATTGGTGGACACTACAAACTTTATTTCGCGTAGGCGAGGTCGTTACCTGTGTTCTAATCTTCACTGTGAGCGCGAAGAGAAGTCGTGTTAAGTCGGCAGCGGATGAAATCTACTCGGAATTTGATTCACAGTCCCAAGCATTTGAATCCTCTTCGTGCTTTAGGATGTTGCAAGCTCTACCACAGTGTTGTGCGAAATTGCGCAGCAGAAATAGGGTCATCGATAGTAGTGATATTAGCGCTGAGGCAACTGTCACTTCAGTAGTCACAAAGACAAATTCTACGACCAGAGCCTCTCCTAGCGATCACGGTGATGAGTTACCCCCTTCATTTCAGGCATTTCAAGCAAGGGGGAGAAGGCAAAGCCTGTTTTCCCACATGCAGGAAGCGTCAATTGAGAACAGAATTTCTAAGCTAGAAGAGTCACCAGCTATAGTGCCTTCTAGTCGGACCAGAGGCCGTAGACAAAGCCTATTTTCTGCAATGCATGAAGCTAGTATCAACAACGCAATCTCTAACTTTGCTAATGCATTGAGTCAAACCCATACAAACAACGTCGCTTGTGAATCTTTAGATGAACCAGACTTGGATTCAAGCCAGGAGCCTCCGCCTTTGCCGCGAAGAGGCCGGCGTATGAACGTGTTCTCGACGCTTGAAGAGACAAAACCCGAGAAGGTAATAGGTCGTTCAGCAAAGATGGAAGACATTAAAGAGGAATCTGTCCTCGAAGTAGAAAATGAACCCATGAAAAGGCCTTCGTTTATAAAAAAGCGTAGTTCGGAACGCCTTCGTCAGTTAGTTCAACGTATTCTTTCCAGTAATGAAAGCGAAAGCCAGCAAAAGCAAAAGAACACCGTTAAGGTCCCTGAACCTATTGAAAGTGAAGGCAACTCTGAGGACTCAAATTCTATTCCAGTTGAGTACTCCTGACTAATGGGCGGACAAGAGCCTGCAACGGAGTATCTCTGCTTAGAATTACCGCTTAACAGAAATAACTACAACAGTGTTGCTGTTTCTCGATAGGCCATTTCCGAGTTCCAAAAAGCCTCTCTTTCGAAACGAGGTTAAGCACAATACCTTTTTTGTGGCAATGAGTTTCAATTGCATGAGACTAATTCTTGGTTTGCAACCACGTGACAAGGCGGCCATATTGGGGGTCAATACAATAGAAATTTTGCTCGAAAAATTTACATGAAAATAGTCTGTAGTTGCCAGAGGAGAGATATGCTTTTGTTCTTGACCACCAACATGGCCGCTGTGAAGTCACGTGCAAACGAGCAATACGTCATTTTCATATCAGACATATCAATGGCCTCGCACTTAGCCTCACTTTAAAACAGATGCTCGGAGCAACTCGGAGGTGGCCTGTTCGAAGGAAAAGACTCACAAATGCCGTACTAACTCGAAAGAGCACCGCCCTTGAGCACTGCCTTTTGGACAAAAAATATTATTAAGTTCTGAATTGCTGATTCGGCTCACTTTGTTTTTGCTACAATTACTATTTTTATTTATCTGCATCTCATTTTGTAAAGGGACATAAACCTTTAGAAAGCTTCTAAATACCAAAAAGAGTGTTGGAACGTTTACAGACCGCTCGAATTTGTACATGAGAATAAAAATATCCTTATTTATTCAGTTCCAAAAGTGATTCTTTTAGAAACAAAAACTGCCAAGGAGATTGTCAAGGGAAGAAGGGAATATGACGAGGAAGCCTGAGGGGGGAGGTACAGTGAAGGCACGTGCACAAAGATGTACCATAAATGGGTGCACGTGCAGACTTGCACGTGCATCACAACACTTGCGCGTGTTGACGTCTTAAATTGCTTCAAGAGAGAATAATTATCAAACCTATTGCATTGTCGACGTTTTCGCCATCGAGGTCGTTGTCGCTGCTTAAACTCCTTTAGCCTAATTAGCAGAAACAATGTTGATACCTGTGTGATGATGTAAACTTATCATTAATTAATTTGAATAAAAATTGACAAATTCAAACAAGGTTTGAGGGAATCTGATGAAAAAGTAAAAACAAAACCCTAAAAGGGAAAAGAAAAAAACAGACTGTAAAGCATCGAAGACTGACTTATAAGGGATTCATCCCCGGGCGCAGCTCTCCCATTTTCTACGGAAAAAGTCTACGAACGAGGTTGTAAAAAGAGGGTTCTAAAACTTGGCTTCCTAAAACACAACAGTGTTTTATAAAAGCTATGTGTATTTGAAATATCCCTTAGGAACATTGGCTGATAGAAACCGCTTCATTAATACTTTATAAATACCTAAAATATATCAACACATCAAAAAAAAAAAAGAGGAAAGAAGATGGTTTAACTAATTGGCCCAGTCGACCGGCACGAACTTGCTCCGAACATACAAGCGTCTCGAAAAAACTCCATCTTCGCATCCTTAGTTATTTTGAGGCTTTCTTTCTAGTTGTGTTGATGAATTCTGGCTTACACAGGTCCCGTTCAAAAGTTAAGTCAAAGCGTAGAAGGGTCCATGGTAAAAAGATGAGAGAACAGAGGCAATGGTCACACTCTTGAATCCTTCTAACTATTAGAAAAATGATACAGCAGCAAGCTTCGAGAAAAGAAAACCGGGATTTTTTTTCCTTTACCAAAACACGCCCAAAGTAAGACCTAACTTAGCAGCTGACCCAATATATATATATTGTACAACTGTGAAGTTCAATTTCGTTAAAACATTAATAACAGAAAAGGTAAAAGATGCCAAGTCCCCGCCTCCGTCAAGCAAAGAATTCGCTTGAAATATAATCCTAATTCTTACTTTGACATTTTCAAAAACTACGCATGCGATGTTATTTTTCACTCAATTATCTTCTGGCGAACTAATGACAAACGGATCAAAAGTCCAATTACCATGGTATTGTTTTCAAACCAAAAAGCATAAAGCATTTAAGCACACGCAATTAGCGAATTGACGTGTGCAATTATCCATAAAGCAAGAAGACTTTTTTTGCCAACAGTTCAGTCCATAAGGAGCGTTACATGTCAAAAATATTTCAGTCTTAGTGAAGACTGTGAATCACATTTGCCTAAGTCTCGTTATTGTCACGCTTTTTAAGTGTGTAATCTCTGCCCTTCAATAACGAAAAATAGAAAGGCAAAGAAAATGCTTATTGACTGGCTGATGCTGTAAGGAATATGACTGTTTGTCCAGCCAGACCATTAAAACAAATGTGAACATAAAGCTTTGGATCATCCTATTGTTAAGAATGCTTTGAAGTCATTAGGTCTCCAAGTAACAGAGGAGGCACTTGTCAGACTTTGTTCTGCAAAATTTGATCTAAAAGTATAAAGCTGTGTTTAACAGATTCACTAAACAAAAAGACGTGATGGGCTTTAAAAGGTAAGATCGCTCCATATTTGAGTAAATAGAAGGTAGCTGTCATTACATGTTATGCTCGGTGTTCAAACTGCTTCATAATCAAATCGCAAGAACCGGTATATTTATTTTGAAAGGGGTTTACATAACTAGTGTCTGAAATCAAAAGAATCTAGACCGTAGTTCTCGATTACCTGGACTGAGGTATTGGCTCTATAGTTAAGACATGCAAGGAACCTTAATCACCAACGAAATTTACTGCACTCTCTGGTGCCTACGAGTGAATGTATGTGACCAAAACCGGTAGCCTGAACGGGGCTCTTGGACAACCTTTGACAGTCGTTTCTCTCTAATATCCTGCAAAAACACAGCTTGTCGTTCAAGTCCTATGGTTAGCGTAGAAAATCCCTACAGCGCGCTCGATTTAGTACGAGTTGAGTAAAAATTCAATAAATAAATCCAACAATGTCGGACACGGACTTGAAGCGTTATTTATTGTGTCTAAACCATACGATATTGCGACAATCACATCTCGATTGTCTTTCTCGATCAATTTTACTCTAAACTTCGTAAAGGCTGTCCATAATTTCTTTTTTCTAAATTGAATTCAGACAATTCATGTACCTAATCCTCTGTACTGTGGATAAATATTTAATTACCTGAAAATTAAAAACTATATTCCAAATCACAAGTTACTGAGCTCAAGTCTAGATTTTTTGCCCACAGATTTTGTTTTTTCAGTTAAAGTTTGATTTCCTGGGGAATTGTTTATTACGCTTTGTAGGGTGCCCCTAACTTCCAAGTCTCTTGAAAAGATCCTGTTGAGTATTTAAACACTTCCTTAGATACACTACGTTGCATAATATGTTGTCTAGTTTCCGGCCGATTTCTCAGGGACTTTCCAGGTTTTCATAAACCCAGTTATTCAGAAAGGAAAATCAACAGTGCAACTACAAATTGAGGTTTTTGGCCGGTTTGGATGATGAATACTACCAGAGACAAATAGTTTTAAGTGGGTTTTATTTTAAAAAGCGGGTGATATTTTGGCTTCAAATGTTTGAACGTTTCAATGCGCACCAATTTTTATGTGTCTAACCAAAGAGCTCATAAGATGGTAATATCATGAAAGCCCCGTGTTTTTTTGAGAGATCGTAAATAAAAGATGTAATTGATCAGGGAAGCTGTAACCACACCTGCTGGAATTAACTCTTTTCAAGCTTTAGCAGTCAAAATATTAGCGACGATTTCGACTGGTCTTTTTCATAAATTTCTAAGGCTAGTGTTGGGAAAATGAATTAGTTAAATAGAACATAAAAAAATATACAATAAATATTTCTATTTATCCTGATAAATTACCTCAACGCCATTAAAAACTATTGTTGTGAAGGGCCTGTCGTCACTAAGGTTACTTATTAATTGCAACAAATAGTTTAAATCACGAAATTCATAGGAAAACCGAGAGATATGAAATTAGAACTTAAGGAATGAATATGGTTTAATCAGTAATCTCCTTTGTATGTTTTTATTTCCCGCCATGGGGTGTATTCGCTTCCGTTAATCTGACAACCTTTACTTTTTTATGCTAATTTCACGAGTTTTTAAAACTATGTGCTTTTTCTGCTGTAATAGTAATAAGAAAGTCATCATGGGTGTCAAACTGATATTTAACACGGCGCTCTCGAGGAAAAGATATTTACATTTCATGGTCGGAATCTGAATCAGGTGGCCATAAAATGAGACCTGAATTTACCCTGTGGTAACAACTCTCATAATTTCAAAGATACGTCAAGAAAACAGCAAATCTTTACGTAGCTTCAACGCTGGTGGATGTGCTATCGTTCTATCAAAATTCAGAAAATTTGCTCGCCCAGGTAAGAAGATAAAATCGTCAAAGAAAGTGTTTACAAGCGGAAGTGGCCTGAAACTGGTCAACTTGATGCTGCATTGTTTTGGTTTGAATGGTTTTGAATGTTTTTTTTAGGATATTTTCCCGCGCTCTTGACTTCTAATAGTAACAACATTAGCGAGTCATATTCGACATAGTGTTATGAAAAAATGTTCACCATTCTTTTTGGCCATCTTAAAGATAATAACCTCGCGCTAAGCGCTGGTTCACAAGCTAGTTTACTGATTTCTGTGATTTCGTGCTCGGCTCATGTATAAGTTTACCTGAAGAGTTTCCTCTGAAACTGTGTCAAACAAAAGGAATTCTTCACGCCTTCACGCGACAACGTTTCTTTTCGAGCTAGAGTTCCGAGTTCAACGTCCATGGTCGTGCTTCAGGTGTCCGCGATTAGTAGGCTACTTGTGGACAGCTAAAAGATTTTGACACGTTAATAAAGTTGTTCATTCATTCGTTCATTCATTCATTCACAACTCAGTTAAAAAAAGAAAGAAGAAAAGTTGACTATCAGGTGAACTTAACCTGATAGTCTAGCTGATATACGGCTGAACTAGACAGAGGATTTGCTTGCGTTTTTCTAAATGACTGGATTTATTAACTAACTGAGAGAAAATGACAAATTATAGGCTTCATGGTCAAGATGGTCAAGGTGACTTCACGTACTATATTACATGATAAAAAAGAAAACTATTTCAGACCAGACTAATACAATCATTCAGTTGTGTCAGGTACCAAAATAACACCTGGAGGGCGGGGTGGGTGAGTTTGGGGTTGGGTGTGGTGTATAGTGATAGATATTAGAGAGATTAAGATTCACGTTTACGGCGTACGGCAAACGGCAAACGTCAGTTGAAAATTTCTCAGAATAGAAAATAAGCAGATAAAAACAGTCCAGAACGATTCTTGTGGACAAAACTGGCATAAAACTACTTATTTTTGTGTAGAAGCAATAAACAGTAAACGAAAAATAAGGGGAAAACTTGGTCACGTGGTACAAATTCACGTTTGCCGTTTAGCGTAAACGTGAATCTTAATCTCTCTATTGTTGGTTTTCACCTGACGTCACTAAAATTCAAACTAAAAAAACTATCCACCCTACCGAGATTTTACTTTCACGATGCATTAGAGCAGCTGGAAACTAATTGTCAAACAAATTTTCGCTTCAAAAGGGTTCTTGGTTTTGTGATAGAGTACGCTTGAATTTCTAAGATTTTGCGTGACGCGGCATTTACATAACGGCCAAGAGACCTGTCATGTAGGTTAAAAAAATGACTTATTTCAGGAAATTTTGCCATCTAAGCAGGTCATGTACTGGAAAAAGTATTATTTTAATGTTAATGAGTTTCTCGAAGAATAAATTCACGCTTTTGTAGCAAAACTCGGTACATATGTTTCTGTTGGTTTCCGTCCGCCATGTTCACCACCAGCATGGCGTCTCCATACAAATCTCTATAAATTTGGGTAAAACATTTCTTCGGATATCTCGTATACGAAATAATCCTCTGACCTGAATCTTGGCGAGGGTCTTTGCATATGTATCTCCTTTCATTTCCCAGATTCTGGACTTTATCTATTGAATGGTTTTGATTTTTATTTTCATCTAATTTGAATGGCGTGACACTGAAAACCAGCAAATATGGGCCACAAAGTTATGTCACGCTGTAAAGGAAATGGTTTTAGAGCAGTTTAGTCTGAAATAGATTATTGAAATCCATCATTTTGATCCAGAATATTATTTATAGGAAATTTATCAACGGACGGGTATGAAGAAATCAAGTATCTAGTTATTTCTTAGTTTGACATATGGTAGGGATTTTGGGGTCAGTCTACGATATAATCGCGTAGTACCGGCTGAACAAAAGTAGTCTTCGGGTATGGACTGCGGTTCCAGCGTCCTACTGGCACTCGTCCTCCCGAAATTTGATCGAGTACCTTTTATCAGCAATTTAAGGCAATGATTTCTTTTTTAAGCAAACCTTAACCCTACCCCTTTGAAGATATTCAATTAATCTTTTCGCAAATAAGTTAAAAAGCATTTGAGCTATTTTTAGTTTTCTGCTCTGTTGCTAATATCCTGTCAATTTTTTTAAGATTCTGTTAATAATTAGGGAAAGCTAACATCTAAGCAGTAAAGACATAGGGAACCTTTATGAGAAATAAATGGCGCATATATGGGGTTCCCCGCGAGGCAGACGGAGGGTGCAGTGGAAAAAATCCTGGTCCACATTTCCCTATTGCTGGTTTTCAGTGTCACGCCATTCAGATTAGATGAAATAAAAATCAAAACCATTCAATAGATAAAGCCCAGAATCTGGGAAATGAAAGGAGGTACACATGCAAAGACCCTCGCTAAGATTCAGGTCACAGGAATATTTCGTATACGAGATATCCGAAGAAATGTTTTACCCAAATTTATAGAGATTTGTATGGAGACGCCATGCTGGTGCTCACCTGGATGAGCTCCAACATGGCGGACGGAAACCAACAGAAACATTCTGTTACCGAGTTTTGCTACAAAAGCGTGAATTTATTCTTCGAGAAACTCATTAACATTAAAATAATACTTTTTCCAGTACATGAACTGCTTAGATGGCAAAATTTCCTGAAATAAGTCATTTTTTTAACCTACATGACAGCTCTCTTGGCCGTCATGTAAATGCCGTGTCACGCAAAATCTTAGAAATTCAAGCGTACTCTATCACAAAACCAAGAACCCTTTTGAAGCGAAAATTTGTTTGACAATTAGTTTTCAGCTGCTCTAATGCATCGTGAAAGTAAAATCTCGGTAGGACGGATAGTTTTTTAGTTTGAATTTTAGTGACGTCATGTGAAACCCTGCCAAAGAT
Organism: Porites divaricata; assembly: GCA_038088405.1. NCBI lineage: Eukaryota > Metazoa > Cnidaria > Anthozoa > Scleractinia > Poritidae > Porites > Porites divaricata. The sequence continues at coordinate 2,742,412 of JBBMOI010000007.1, read as the reverse complement.
TTTTCTCTCGCAAGCAATCTCGTTTTTTCAGCTGTTTTATGCACAGAAATGCCTACGTTCTTAAGACTTCAAGCACATTCATTCAAGCTTCCTTCTGAATCTAAATTAATAAATAGACAGAATGGAGACGCTCAATAGAATCATTTGATTAGTATATAATAATGCTGTAAGTTAGACATTAGTCAAGTTTTTAGAACTTCCTGGTATTTTGCATCTACTATACATCTACAATAGTCTATGTTGCAGATTAGAGAATTTTACGCTTAATTAATGTCTTAAATAAGGTATAGTTAAAGGATCGATCGATCTCGTGATGTCGGCCGTCTGACGCTTTATTTGGAAAGAGTGCTTAGTTCCTATTCAAATTAGCTCTACTCTATTTTCAAATACGTTCATAAACGAGTTGATTTGCAGATTGAACCGCTTTCACAGCGTCCAATAGTAAATTAAACTAGAGCGTGATAAATAAGCTCATGTATATGAAAGATAATAGAGTAATCTAAATTTGGCAACAACTGCAGCACAAGAGGGAATAGCAGTTCAAACAGAAACCGTTTAAACTATTAATATCAAAATCCTTTGTCTGCCAAAACACTGTAGAAAGTGTCGATCAAAGCGCCCACCAAAATGAAGATATTATGGAGAAGTCAACCTACCATGGGGGGAGGAATTGTATAAAATTATAAAGCAGTGCTTGTATCCACCTCTGTTAAAAAAAATTCAGTGTATATGTCAAACGTGACAAATTCAAGCAATTACAAGGATATGAGAATTTGGGAAAATGTCAAAACTAAAAAAAAAAAAATTATTGTCGTTAGTGCATGCCCTTCGTAGTGCTCGAAGAAGAGGACTAGCGCAAATTTTCGTCATTGTCAAGGTTCTAGTAGATGTGATAATTTTGTGGCAGCTGGCTGAAATATCATAAATTATTTGGGCTGTTGCTGTCTTGCCACCTCTTCAATTTTATCTTTTCTTTTTCGAACAAGCTTGACAATTCCATCAACAGACAAAGTGAACGTCAGCAATAAATTAGAAGCCCTGGTCTTTTTTGGTTCGTCAACATAACTTTTATTCAATAGTCGACACAATCCTCTGATTAAAGAATACGAAAGTTCTATAAGACATGTATCCTATTGTTTAAAAGAATAAGAAAGTTTAATAAGACATCTTATTGTTTTTATATGTTTTAGTTTCATTTGTGAGCTTTTTTTTAATTAATGGGATAGAAGACTTCCTTAGCTGAATTGAAAAAAAAGAACTTTCAGTCGGGTTTTGGATCTCTCATTAGATAATTGGTGGTGTTATATTAAACTGCTTACCAACGATTGCAAACAGAATTAATCCAAATCTCTTGTCTTATCTTCAAACTGCATTTCTCAAGATTTCTCAGTGGCCCTTGTAGCTTGTGGATGCAGATTATGTAAATTATCTGCTCTATATAGTACAAACAGAATCTTAAACAGTTACTTACCATCTGTGCTATCGTGTGCGTGCCTTTTCTAATACATAAAATACGCTTTTAAAAACCGTTCATTTGCAGCGATACGACATTCCTGGTAAGTCTATTTCCTCATACGTAAAGGAGGATTTTCGATCTTTAGCCATTCGCGATCATTTATTCTAGCTTACTCAGTTCAAATTTAGCCATTTTAAGTTTAATTAAAAGAAGCAAACACCTCATATGTTATAACGTCCATTAGTTCAAGTCATTTTTGACCCAACTTAATGTTTATGTTATCTTTTTCAAGGTTCTTGTCATAGAAAACTTTGGCAATGATGTTGGAAATGCGAAAAATAACTTTAGTGACAATGGCCGCAGTGGTGGTAATGGTAAGGTTTCTCTATATTACATTGAACTTTAGTCTTTTGTTAGCTACACACTAAAGATGGACATTCAATTGCAGCCCAGTAACAAACTTTACTCACTGTTGCTTCGTCTGTTTATTTATTTTTCAATTTTCTCAGTTTTACTGGGGTCGTTTTCAAATCTATGGAATAAAATCGAACCCCTTTAATTTTTGCAGTGAGGCTGTTTATTTTCGCGGGACAGTTCATATAGAACTATATTAAGGAAGTCGTTTTCAATAAGAAAGCGACAATTTTACAAGACATCAATAATCATAATAGTTCTTTGCTGCCCTAAAAGTGTTGACTGATTATATCTGAGATGCATCATGAACCTCAGTGTAATTTTACCATTGCCAGATGTAAAACTAGAGTTGTACTGTATAGCGAGAGTTTTTGGAGAGGGAAATTTTTGACAATGGTAAGAAAATGAATGTTTCGAGGTAGCTCTGATTGTTTTGCAAGTTAATAGCAGCAACATTGAAGGACGTCTTATAGTCATAAGGCTTGTTCAGTTTCGAGAAGACAAGCAGAACTGTTTTTTCACCGAGAATTAAAAGCCTGGTCAGGCCAAGCTGCGATTTGTGCGCCCGATTTGGGACTGATGTGTTCAACAGATTCTATAATCCGCCAATTCATATTTCGGCGTTTTTCGCATTTGAAACAGTTACTCAAGAAAATCAACGCGGTCGATGTCGTAGTCTCCGGGGGATCTGGCTTTTACGTGGGCCAACAGATCCCGCTAACAAATCGTATTGTGTAAATCCGTCATCCTTACGCCTCGTTACAAATTCTCCTTGGTAGAGCAGATCAAACCTTTATAACTATTGTTTCCCTGAGTAAAGCTTAAGTTTTTTGTTTTGTCTGTGCTAGCAAGGAGATCTCGTCAAAAAGAATTTGCCGCTCAAGTTATACCCGCCCCATGCGTGACATACTTCGGACGCGTGGGCTCGTAATAATGCACTTTTATTCTACAGCTATTTTGACTTTTATTGTAGTGTATCCGGAATACCGTCCCCCTTGGAAAGAGTGAACGCGAAATGGGTGAAGCAAAAAACACCGAAACAAATATAAAAACGAACTTAGCACTTAGTCTGGATAATACATAACTTGAGAGGTTACCATGATGCCAGCAGTATTAGTTTGTTAAAATACCCTGTAATTAGAGCTCTGTAGTCGCGCTTCAACGTTTAGCGAATTTTAACTGAATCGAGATGGTCGTTAAGGGGAAGCGTTTCAAAAGTCTTTAAAGGGTTCTCGACAATTTTTAAATTGTAAAGATGGTTCAGACCTCCTTCGATGTTAAAAGTTTAATCTCGGGGCTTCATTCAAACATGAAAAATGAAAAATCAACTCATTGTAATGCACAATAAACAACTGAATTCTTCTTTTTTTCTGCCAAGTTCATTTAACTGAGTTCTCTGTGGAAACTATTCCCTCTTGGGATAATGTTCGGCAAAGAAATTTGCAAAGGCTGATTACTCATATATTTACGCGAGACTAGTATAATATTTATCGTATTTTAGAACCTATCGCACATGGAAATAAGTTTCAATGAATATTTCATGGACCAATTCTGTTATATTAAAATTCATACTTGGCCGCGAGGCTTGGGAGAATAAAACAAAAGAAAATATCTTGAGGGTCAGTGATAAATAATACATTTCTCTTGCTTTATTCCCCCAAGCCTCGGGGCCAAGTATGAAAACGATCTATTATATACGCCCGTATGCGTTCACAAACTTTTAAAAAAGGAATCGTGTGGATATTGTCCAACAAAATTGCACGGGCGCAATAGGACGCGTGAAATTGGTGGTCTTTAAAAAAACAATTTAAGGTGGTTACAGTTACTAACAGTTTTTATTGCAAATTGCATGGCAAATATCATGTAATTCCTTACTGAATATTCATTCATGAATTAGCTAAGGAAATTCAATTTTCAAGAAACACAGTTATTAAATTTGTACACAAGAAAAAGGAACATTTTTGCAATAGGAAAAAAATGAAATGCAAATTTTTACAGGCGTGCTTTTGTCTGTCTTTTGCTGCAATAGACCTCTTTAGCTTGTATGTTTTGTTTTCCCAATAGAGGTTCAAGGGAAATTCACCCCTTTGTCTTCTCATAAATTATTGCGTACATATGCACGCGAATAAAACGAAATTTGAAAGAAACAGTTCTCTAGAGTATTATCACCTGACCGTGTACTGGGAAAATAAAGTTCAGCCAAAGAGGTCTATTCCGCCGGGTGATTTTATGGCGATTTTCCAATCTTAACTCAGTCGTAACCGCAGGGCTCATCTGATGTAAACACTTATTAACCAAGAGAGATACATGTAGTCCCAATATAGGGTTTGGTTACTCAAAAAATGCGGCAATAAATTCTACAAAGATTCGAGCGATTCGTAACGGCAACCATCTAGCAGCGATCAATCACAAAAACGCCACTAGCTTATTACACTTGCAATTTGAAATCACTCCTAAACTTGCACTACAAACTACCTACGTAATCTGTGACTTCGACAATTTTTTGATAAATAGTGTTTTGGCGGTATGTTTAACTGTAACAGAAAATGCCATTGCGAATTCAGAACGAAGTCGTTTGCTTATTAACAATATTACAGGAAAAGATATATAAATTGATTATATTAATCGGCTGTTTTGCTCATGTTTTAGATTCTATTTCTTTTATCCGGGCTGGATTCCAGACCTCGGGAACGGCAGCTGTTAATATCAAGAAAGCATTTAAAAAACGAAGCTTTGTTTTCTTTGGCGGGACAAGGTATAAACTAAAAAAGAAAGTTAACCGTCATAAACTAGGCCACATTGAAGGTGGTTTGCGTTTACCGTGCCACCCGTCAGTTACTACTACTGATGTCATTTCATTCGACGCCAGTATCTGAGTATTAATCTCAGGCTGGATATAATATTGATATCGGAAAGTGCCTGAAAGAAGGCATCAATGTGAAGGTAGCTTTGACGATTGACGGTCAACTTTTCCAATTTTGACGGTTGGTGGTTAAATTTTAGAGCTTTATAGACGTTTATTTGACCGTTATTTAGTCCAAGAGTTAAAGTAAATATTAACCTCTGTATAAATTACCGTCGGTTGCATCAACGCGTGTACACGTGAGGAAAAAACATGTTTTAAGTGGGAGAAAACATGGCATGTTTTGCCGCCAAACTGTTGAACTTTGGGGTGGCGTTAGACGAAGTAGGCGGCTGTTTGTCGACATGATTTGTTTTTTATCAACAAATTTGTATCAGGGTATTAAAAAGAAAAAAAGGATTTTAAGCATAACTTACTGTTTTAAAATGTGTTATTTTTCTAATTTTAGATACACAGCTTTTGACTAAGCGTGCGCCGAGGAAGCCTAGGGCCGAACCTGAGTCTGAACCGGAAGGGGAACCCACCGGAAGTCAAGGTCACGCTTATACAGAACCCAACTCTGAACGAACCATAACCGAACCAATGACTGAAAACTGGCCCGAGCCCGGTCCCCGGTGGAACTTGGCATACGAGACTTGGGAATGGGCCTGGGAACTACATGTTTATCTCTACGCAACAATATTTCTCGCCATCGGTCTTTATGCAAACTATTACGTCATCGCCAATGTTTATGATGGCCTCCAAGGAAAGTACCTGAGCGTGAGCCTAAACATCTTGGTGGCCTTTTTTGGGTACACTAGGGCCTTTGTCATGTTCTTGGACCCATACCATCAGGGGAGCATCATTCATAACACCGCGATGATGCGTGTTATTTGGTCCTTATCTGGGCCGTGTCTGACCGCGTCAGATTGTATGATGATTTTGGCGTTGATTGAGACGGCGAAAATTTCCATCGCTCCACCGAAACTACAGAAAGCATGGGTGAACGTGGCCATCATTTGCTTTCATTTCATCTTTGTAATAACCACCGACTGTGTGGTCTCAGATCATGTGGAGGCTAAAGCGATGCTATTGTTTTGTCAGTTGTTTTTCGCTACGTGGGGCAGCGTTTTGGGAACAGCAAATTTCATTCTGGGATATAAACTTGACAAAAAACTCTTCAGCCATAAAAAACCAAAAGAAAAAGAGGACAAAATTTACGTCTATCTTATTTACGCTTCTGGTGCTGCAAACTACTTCTTGTGTGCGATGGTAATTTATTCGGCGTTTGGCGTTTTTGGTGTTTATTCAGATGTAGAATACGTGGACGCTTGGCCATGGTGGACGTTACAGACCCTATCGCGTTTTAGTGAAATCTTAGCGTGCGTGCTCATATTCACGGTGAGCGCGAAACGTACACGAGTAAAGCGTGCCGTAGCTATGGTAACGGATAATAAAGATTTTGATTTAATGGAGGCGAGAACTTCCTCAAAATCGAAGTCGAGAAGATGGGTAGACTGTTTTAAACGTAAAAGGACATCTTCTACGGACATGGGTAGTGTCGTTAGTTTGTACACTGCTCTCCGAGGAATAGCTTTCGGTCAGTTTCAACACGTCGAGCCCGTTGCAGACTCGATACCCAGAATAAATAGAGAATGCTGGAGTGATACCACGACCACAAGTACTCGCACGATTATTCCTGGGACCCCAGATTATACCTCAACTGATAAGAAAGTCGGCGATGAACTCAAAGGGGCAGATCGTCCAGGACTTGAAATCCTTGACGTGAGGCGAGAGAGCATGTTTACTGCTCTTCATGAGCAAAAGCGAAAAATCAGCTTGCAAAGGAAGTACTCAGCAGATGACGTTTTGTTTGAAGATATAGAATTTGAAAAAGATGATAAATGTCACTCAAAAACTAGAAGCAAATCCGCCAGGAAAATTTCCACTTGCAAGGTGTCGCCCCTATAGAGAAATGGGCTCAAACCTGAATAATCAAGACTTCGCTTTTTACTTCAGTATCTCAAAGGCTCGGAATCTGAACTCTCGTGTAAATTCCGCTTGTGCTCCGACCACTTGACATAAGAACTGTAACTGCAAAGCTAAGAAAATTACTTCAAAGCTAACATTATCTTTTTCTCTGTTCAATTTTGCCATTACTTTGTTAATTCACTATAAAAACTTCTCAAAAGTCTCTCAGCCTTTTTTGACACGTAAGCCGCGAGTGACGTTAACATATTCTCATCGAATGACTACTCTGATCTTCAATTCTTGATAAGCTAGAACTCGGTCATGTGGCTCTAAGATGTTGGCTATTTAGGCACGGAAAAAGAAATAAAATAAAAATAACTACATGCGGGAAGAGCTATTTTCCCAATCTCACTCCCAGGGGTTTCTCTTACTGATGGGTAGGAGAGAACCCTGCTAGCAAGGCTGCTATTTCCATGCCAGTCTTACCTAAGTTCTGGACAAGTATTGTTGATGACACCTGTACCATCTCGTTAAAAAAATCGGAAATTATCCCTGTGTGTGATTTACCCACGAAAATATTCCTATATCTACCCTCTTGGAATAAGACAGTTAAACTCGTGGCAAATGTTTGCAAACACGACAATTACTGCACCTAGATATTTTCAGGAGTAAGAGTTATTTATGGTTTGTCTCCTTAGAATTGTATATAATTCTGGTCCTTTAATAATTGCTAGAGGTAATCATTGATTATGAATTCGCTTTCGTCACTTACGGAAAAATTACGGAAAAGAAATCGAGTCGTAAGGAGTCCAGTTTCTGGGCCGCCGGAAAACTGGACTCCTTTCGACTCGAGGTGCCCCCGATAAAATTTGATAGGGGTGGCTAATTTGCGGTCGCCCGTAATAGCTCGAAAATTTCTGTCTTAGTGCCACAGGAACACCAGATTAAGATGCGTTCTAAAGAATGCGATAACGTCGTCAATGAAATTCTTTATTTGCGCGCGCATTTAGGTAATTGTTGTTCCAAAGAGCGCGGCACCATTAAGTGAATAACAATTCACTCAAGAGTGACCTATTTATTCTTCTTCGCCTCTGTGGAAAAGCCACAGACTTGAAGAGGGTTTAGATTGAAAAAAAAAATAGTTGTTACGCATTTTATTAAGAATCACATTGAAAAAGGTGAAATCATGGCTTGAGCGGGAAGGGTTGTGAAGCCAGCTCTAGAAGTCACTCTCGCAGAATAGCAAGGGATTGACTTTTTGTAATTTGCCTTGTCCGTAGTGCGTGTATAGTTCTATATGGCTTCTTTCCAGGCTGCCCGGTTAATGCATTTCGGTTGCCTATCAGCTGAGACGAACGGCGCGGAGACGGCCTCAAAGCACGCTCCGACCACGTGACCCGAAACGCATAAACCCCGCAGAATGGGTAGGCATAGTAACTAGGCAATAAATAGACTTTCTCAAAGTCCTTCGCTTCTCATTTCCGGTTCCGGTAGTTGGCCCAGCGCTCGCTTTTTGGCGCAGAAAACATAAAAAACCTACCGCTCGCGCTTCACGCTCGTGAAAAAAATTTGAGCTCGACTTGTAGGCATGTTTGGGTAAAAAATTGCGTTCGTTTTTTTAGCTCGCGGAAGTAGAATATGTTACATCATAGTGTAATGATCATCATAATTGAAAACTTTAATGCTATGACGTCAAGAATTGTGAAATTCTAAAGCCTCCTCTGCTTAAACCTAACTGAAGCCGTAGAAGAACGAGATGTTCAATTAAAAAAAAATGAAGGATGAAAAACATACAAGTAGGACTGGCTATAAGGTTAGATTTGCTACACTTTACATTCTACAATGTGGAACTATTCCTTGCCGAACTTTACAATGACACCAGACTTTGGTATGTGCAAACGATACCAGAAGCGGCAGATGATGCGTAAAGCAAAATTCTGATTCTTGCATTTTGCAATCGTTTTTCCAAATGAGTTTAATTAAAGTCAAACCCCGTTAATACGTACGGATACTGAAGGGGCAATAGAAAGCGTCTGTATTAACGGGGTGTCCCGGGTTGAATTTAGAGAAATATAGGGGCTTTTTTCGCTTTTTTTCCGTTATGATGAGGTATCCGTGTTAAGCGAGTGCTCGCAAAGTGGGGTTTCACTGTACCAGGTTAGTTTTTGTTTGTTTGATGTTTTGAGTTACTTTTGCCTTGGTACGTTTTTAATTGCCTACCGCCTTTTGAAATTAGAGAGCTTTAGATTCCAGGACTTGGACGACTTACCCGGCTGCTAGCAGAGGCCCTTCAATCTTCCTAGACTTATCTAGGAAGATCAAAGGGCCTCTGAGATTTTCCCAATACTAAGTAGTTGACACGCGTGAGCCAGCGTCATTTTTGGCGGGAAAACGTGGTAGCCGTCGCCATTCGATTCGGCTTCGTCTCATGGGCAGATCGTTTTCACTGTCACGCAATAAACACTGCACCAAAAAATATATTGGAAACCACCCAGTGGAAGCCAAGAAAATGAAATGTTATAAAAGACTAATATATAAACAATTTGTCCAAATCTCAGGTCTTTCTGGCCAGCAGTTTCTGAGTTATCTGCCGATTCGTTTCACGCACCTTTGTAGAGCTTTGTATGGAAACGCCATATTGGTGGACAGTTTCTGTCCACCAATATGGCCGCCGGAAATCAACTAAAACATCTGGAGTTCACTTTTTCCGTAAAAGCTCTCTCTCTAAACTCAAGAGTTAGTCTACGTGCGCATAAAAACATCTTCTAATACTTGAAATGATAAAACTGCTGAGAATCAAGAGGAGATACTTTATTTCAACGAGACAGCATTCCTATTTTGGTGTCACGCAGTGTGAAAACTCAGAAGTTCAAATTGCTGTATTTTCGAAATGATACGTGCTACGGGACTGGAAACTTGTATAAAAATTTATTTTTTGTTTATCTTCAACCTAGTGTAAATAAGAAGACCCGGTTATTTTGACCTTACAGTTTGATGACGTCACCGTGAAAACCATCTATGTTTGTTTTAGTATCACCCAACTAGTCGGGCAGAAAAGGTAATAATAAAGTTAGCAAATGCAAGTTGAAAAAATATTTAATTGAGAATAAAACGAAAGAAAGCGTCACGCTCAACTGCGCCAAATTTGCAACTCGTGCAACACGTGATACAAAAGCGTAGCTTGTGAAAATTCATTCATTCATTCAGCTGTGAAGAAAATCCAACCAAACTGTCCATAAAATAGTGCAGTGACTCGTAATACTTTTATAAACTGCAAGGAAAGCTCAAGTGAACTAGATAAAGTTGGCGATTGATTATTGGGCCAAGTTTTCAACAGTTTGTCGATTTTAATTTCATCGCATGTAGTTGTTGTTTACGATGGAAACAGAGCAGCCATGAAAGCTAAAAGACTGTGGCATTCCACAAAACGCGAAGCGTTCGCCATGTTTTGGTAGGTTTTCAAAACCGGCGAATTTCGATACTCGGGGACTATTACTAATAGTCCTCTAGTAGCGTAACCAATGAAAATGCAGGATGTGCATTAATCCACTAGTTGGGTAATACTAATTAACAATTAGTCGCCGAAGGCGACGTGAATATCGGCGAATAGTCACCGAGACCAAGTCGAGGTGACTATTCGCCAATATTCACGTCGCCTGAGGCGACTAATTGTTTTAGTATAATTACATTGATGATTATTCGAGAAAATAAAATGATTGATCAATTTCCGACCCCGAAACATCAAAAAATCTGGCTGCCATTTTGAAAACTGCTAGCCTTCAATGCTATAATCACCGCGCGTTGATTATAGCGGGATAGAGCGAAGCTCCTAGCCAATCACAGCGCTCTATTTTCGATAGTCATTAATGTAATTATACTAATACGAGTTTAGCGAGAATACGCTCTTCTCACGTATGGTAATATGCCCGTCCAACCTCGTTTACGAGTAAAAATTCTTTTGAAATTCAAATACGAAAACATCGTCTGATTAGCATTTCAAAAGAACTTGTACTCAAAAACGAAATTGGACGGGCATATTACCATACGTGAGAAGAGCGTATGAAGCGAGAATGTCGTAGTGGCGAAAACAAGTTATCCTAATGTTAAATTTTATTATTTAGCTAATTTTTGTGCTGAAAAAAAAAGTATTTAGTTTTAGAGAATAGGCGAGAAAACTTAAAATGAAATGTCGTCCTAGTCCTTGAAACGGAAGCTCTCTATTGACTCTATTGCTCGCAATTTTGCGCCAGCCTCGTGTGATTATCGGGATCTCTGATTGTTTTACTAGATTGTTGGAACAAAAAGTAATTTCGTCTAGTGATTACTTCGGGATTTTCCACGACTTGAGATTGGCTAAAAGGTCCCGTGCTACTTTTCGACCAATCAGAGCTAAAATCATATAACCACCGGTGAATTTGTCGCTGGTTTTCACTAGCGACGGAGTCGGAGTCGGAGTCGTAATCAGAAGCGTAGAGCTTATGATCTAGTGAAAATAGCGTTACGATTCCGCTTACGACTCCGTCGCTTACGTTCCGCTTGTGATCTAGTGAAAACCAGATTGTCGGAGTCAGAAGCGGAAGCAGAAGAACCAAACCAATCACAAAGCGTGGGAACGTGCATTGTGATTGGTCTATCCTTCCGCTTCTGCTTCTGCTTCGTAAACGGAGTCGGAAGAAAATGGAAACGTTCTGATTCTTCTGACTCCGATTCCGTCAAGCTTATGACTCCGCTTACGACTCCGATTTTTGATTTTCACTAGGTCATAAGCGCTCTTACGACTCCGGTTACGACTCCGACTCCGACTCCGTCGCTAGTGAAAACCAGCCTTAAGCGCTGTCTGTTTTTCAGTAGAAAGAATAGATAGAAAAAATACATAGCTTACTGCGCTTCTCACAAACATGCGAATTCTGAACTGTACGCAAAAGCAGTGATGCCAACTCTCCCGCTTTTTTGCCTCGTCTCCCGCTCTCCCGCTTTGGTACATAAATCTCTCGCTTTTTACGTCCACTATAAATATTGAATACTTAGTAAAAAATAAAACAGACTTAGTTTGAGATGTAGCCCATTTTTAGCTCAAAACTTGAATTTTTCTTATTCGCAGTAGTGAGTACGGTTTCTGGGGTATTTTTGTCATTGACAAAGATTATTTCTAGCGTTTGAATTTTGATAGTATGTACATCATGTAAGATGTCATATAATGTCCTAAGTTACTCCCATTAGGGGCTGGGTCAATTTTTCGGGGGGGGGGGGGGGAAGTAAAAAATGACAGTCTCCCGATTTTAGGTCTCCAGAGGTTGGCATCTCTGCAAAAGCCAACTGACGATTGCGTTTTTCGCTGCCGTCAATCATCTTAACGGACCTCTTAGGAAACAAAACTATATTTTAACGGCTTGAAAAGGTCATCCGTTTTGTGTTTTTCTGTGTTTCAAGGTTCGTTGCTTGCGATCGTAGTTATGATTGACGGCAGCGAAAAACGCAATTGTGAAAGCGACTTTTGAACTTTAGAGTTCGCATGTTTGTGAAAAGCGCAGTAAATAACTGATCGATTTATTTGAGTGTTTGCGAGCAATGTGGTAGACCACCTTCAGACAGTCGAAACTCCTCTGACGGGCATCTCTTTACAACGGCCACTCTTTTTTTTTAGGCGGACAGTCCACACATTAACTCTTTTTTAAACTTCCCTACAACGGCCACCTCTCCACAACGGCCCCTATAGCGCGTTCTCTGAAACTGCAAAAATAACCTCTCGACAACAGCCAGTTTTTTTCAGCGACTGACGAAAAAGTAAGGAATGTTCACGAAATTTGATCCATACGGCGCGTTGTTGATTAATCGTGGTATTGTATATTGATCGTGTTAGATTTATACTGCTGCAGTAAGAATAAATTGTCTACGATACTTGTTCGTTTTGTCACGTTTTAAACATTTGATTCAAAACATTATTCAAGTTTTTTGTGTGTTTTATCTCTCTGTATATTATTTATGATTGAATTAACATTATGGGATATCAGTAGTAAGCAAGAACGTAGTATACCTGCCAACTCTCACGCCTGCGGGTTGAAAACTTCGATCTCACGCCGGCTCACGCTTGCGGGCCAATTTCTCACGCCTGATTGAAAAATGTGAGTTGTTGCCGTCCTGCTTGACACAATTTCCAAAAATATGTTAACTCAGACGCATGTAAGGAAAGAAAACCATGTGCAAAAATGAGTAAATGACAATATCTTCCTCGCGATCTCTGATTTTGTGGATAAGCCTTTTCTCGATAACTTCGCCTTTGGCAGACTTCGGACGTCTTCGGAAGTCTTCGGACATCTTCGGAAGACTTCGTGTCGTCTTCAAAAATCCCAGCACTCCCAGGATAAAAAGCTCACGCTTATATCTCAGAAAAAGTTGGCAGGTATAACGTAGCACAATAAACATCTTGTACTCCCTTTGAATTTGCGTCATATGACACTCCTACCTCCCCCTGACGGCCACCCCTCCATATCGGCCACTTTCTTCTGACCCGAAGGTGGCCGTTGTAGATGTTGTGGAGAGGTTCGATCGTACTTTTCAAACAATTCTATGATGCTCATAAATTTAACAAACAAGCCTTAACAGCATTTGTGTATACATTGAATTCTCAGGTTCTGTTGGTGACAGCAATATTCATCTGTTTAGAGGGCAATAAATCGTTTTCAGCATTAAATACCACGTTTTATACTCACACAAAAAATCTGAGTAATCAGAAGTTTGGTAAAAACGTGTCTTTGAATGACATAGAAAACAGATCAGAGACCTCAACCGCCTGGGTGTCCAATCCTTTTGCTCTACCATTATCCGAGGCTGAACCAGAGGGCGGTCCCGAGGCTGAGATTGAGATTCCATCAAATGAAACCGGATCTGAGCCAGAGGCTTCTGCCGAGAACTGGCCCGAGCCCGGCCCTTTCTGGCCAAAAGCTTACGAGGAATGGGGAATGGCTTGGGAGATGCACGTCTACATATTCGCTGTCATATTTCTCGGGTTTGCAGTTTATTCATCATACTTCATCGGGCGTGGACTCTACGCAGGACTCGATAAAAAATATCTGGGTTTTAGTTTGAACATTGTCATGTTAATTTTGGGCGCCAGTCGTGCATTTGTGCTCTTTACAGATCCCTATCTTCAAGGAACAACTATAAACAACGTACATGTCATGCGTGTAATATGGTCATTGGCAAACCCTTGTCTTACATCAGCGGACAGTCTCGTTATCCTCTCTTTACTGGAGACAGCGAAAATTTCCCTCGGACCCCAAAGAATGCAAAAGTTTAGCATCATTATTAAAATAATTCTTCTTCACTTTGCTCTGGTACTGATAACAGACTTTGTCGTTTCAGAGTTTGTCGAAGCTAAGGCCATGCTTGTATTTTGCCAAGTGTTTTTTATAGTCTGGGGAACTGTACTCGGTAATGGTTACTTTATCCTTGCTTACAAACTCGATAAAAGGCTCTTCGGAAACAAAGAAGTCAAAAGTAAAAAGGATAAATTCTACATTTATCTCATCTACGCATCAGGGGTCAACAACTTTGTTTTGTGTATCATGTTCATCTATTCTAGCGCTGGAGTATTTGGAGTTTACTCGGATGTGCAGTTTGTGGGAGCCTGGCCATGGTGGACCATGCAAACTTGTTTTCGAGTGAGTGAAGTCTCATCTGGGATTCTTGTCTTTACTGTCAGCGCGACTCGACGAAAACGATTAAAGAAGAGTCGAGGAGACAAATATAAAGATGCTATTGAGGATGATTCGAGTCAGGATAGAAGCCAGGAGCAGGGTGCATCTACAGCGGGAAAGGAAAAAGACAGGAGGCTGAGCATGTTCTCTCACCTGTCAGCAAAATTGCATGAAAAGCCTGGAAAAAACGCGAACATGACGCGAAAAAAACTCTCGACTCAAAGTGATATGCTTACTGACTTACACGAGGCCAAAATTGAAGCTTACTGTGCAAGTGAAGACTTTTAATCTGCGCTTCGTTGGCTTAGATTTTGTTTCGTGCTCAAATGTACTGATATTTTAAACCGGCAATAAAGATGTTATGTCATGAGTGTAATCCTCTGGGATTAGGTGCCTCCTTGACCCTGCGTTATCTGCAACAGCTACTGAGATTATGGCTTCAAGCTACTGTTTTAAAGGATCCTTAACAAGCAGATCAATATTATTTAACAATAGTTTCAGATTAAAATACGGATTAGTATTTGGCAGCAGTCATCGTGTAACGTTCTCCTAGCGCGCATTCACAATTATATCTTTTTAAAAGCAGAGATCGATTGCATCTGGAGGGTGGAGTTGAAGGTGCGACATCCTACCTATTCAATTCTCACCCCTGCTTGCTAATTCTTTTGCTCGAGAAACCCTCTCGATCCTGCTTTCTCTTAAATAATGTCACGGGCGCCGTTCCACACGTAAACTTTATGAAAATGCATCAGTTTGCTTTTGTCCAAAAATGCCCCACCCCCACCCACTAATTACCTCTTAGAAACGCTATGAGAATTTTTGCTAGCGGTTGTTTCTTGCCAAAATGAGACTCCATGTGTTGGGAATGTGCATAACGTAAGCATGCGCAGTACATGTGCAGTTGCTTAGCTCGACTTAAACTCCCGCTAACTCACTTTGATTTTCATTTAAGCACCATCTTTATCTTACTGCGTTCTAAATGAGATATCTCGATGTAAATTCTGTAAAAACAGATTTTTTAATGCTTTCTTCTCCTTTCTCATGCATGTTGTTTTTTTGAAACTCGCCCCAGTCCCTCTCAAAATCGGTGAAAATGCATGTGATGCGCACTTTCTGTAGTTCTGCCGCAAAAAGGAATACGGTGACCCTTATTTTTATTTCATGATTTTAACAAGAAGAGTGCTTCCTTTCAACGAGAAAAAAATTGGCATAAATCTACGCTCAGTTTTTTTTTTTTTACAGTTTTACTAAATTGTACTGATTGGAAAAAAAAAAAGCCTTTATGTACGGATTGGGCTTGCTTTCATGTGTCAAATAGCGCGTGTCAAAATTAAGTCTACTTTGGAGCGTAAAGTAAAAACAAGGGCAAAAAAAGGTATTTTTCTGGTGCTCAAATGGATAAACAATACATTTGATTCAAATTCTGTGCAATACCATATGCATCATCGAAAAAATCTCACCTCTATTTTTGGGGTTTTTGTCTGCATTGTGACGTCAAAACAAGCGCAGTGACCCCCATTTTTTATTACTTTTTTTTATCATCTTCTTGACTTGTTACACCAGTGTACCAAGTTTCATCTATAATCATGTTAGGTTCTGTTACTATGGAATCACCTTAAGTTGATAATGTTATTCCTGGATCTGAATCGTGAGCCGTCTATCAGTGTTAATTTTAAAAATGAACCCATCATTTTCTTGAAATACGCTAACAAATGTTTCAGTTTCAGTCGCTTTCTCTTTTCAACCACCATTTTGTTTGTGTTTGAGTTTCATTGAATTCTTCAAGTTCAACTTTCCGATTTTTACAGGTGTAGCAGAAAAAAATTCGGTTTATTTTGTGTCCCATACATGACCTAACTACCTCGCTGGTCTGGGACTCACCGCCATGTTTTGCACAGAAATAGACCCAGTGTTAGGCCATTGAATTGCTCATTTCGAAAGACACTGCCAGTTTAAAGTTTCCTGGGGTGAAAATAGTAGACAAGGAGTTTCTCAAGATGAAAGGAAACCCTCCAAGTCCCGATTCAGACTTCTCTGAACTTGGAAAAACATGGTTAAGGCGAGGGAAGTCTGCGAAGGACTTCAGAAGCATTTTTATGAACCATCTTTCGGAAAATGTGTTTAAATGCTTCGAAATGCATTCAGTACCCAATTCGAAAGCTCTAATCAACGACCTGAAATGTCAGAGTATGATTTTCTTGCCTCTGGAGTACTATATCTGCGGCGAAGATCCTATCATTGGTCTTCAGAAACTACAAAGTGCCAACTCACCATCGCAGTTATGTGGAAAGGTGTTCAAAAATGGTGAGCCAACTTATTCCTGCAGGTTAGTGACTTCAATTCGTTTTAGTCGAAGGTTAGGTTAATAAATGGGCTATCGTAGAAAATGCCAAAACGACTCACAGATTGGTTAAGCTTAATTACGAAAGGGAAGTAAGCTTAAGCTTTTAAGCTAAATTAAGTTTAAGCTAAATTTTATTTTTGTTACGTCATTAGAACTGAAATATAAAGTCAGTATGACTTCCAAGATGAGAGATAGATGCGGTTTATTACGTACATGTTGTTGTTGTTGTTTTTTGAATCGACTTTATTAGTAGTTTTAGATTAAAAAAAAAAAAACTATCTTCCAGAATATGTACAATACATATGAACAACAATAGACGGCCACATACACTAATTACAGTGCATAGTGAAGTAAAAAGAAACCAAAAAAGATGTACATGTTCTTTATCTCTTTTCCTTCAATTCGGTAACTGGACTATCACGAGAGAATGCCGTTGCGCTTATTTAATCGTCGACGTTCTAATGTGAAGTTTACATCTGTACTTGATATGGGAGACTTACCATTTAGTAACAGAGACCTTAAGATACGCTGTTTCTGTGTATGTGTATCCGAAAATATGGGTAGATTGCCTCTTACTGTGGAGGAACGGCTGGGCTTCCAGGTAGAATGGTAATGCCATGTAATCCTGTCCTTAATGTAATGGTTGTCTATTATGTTACTCTGTGGCAAACATGGTCGCCTATCCGTTCCCGTAGGCAGAAGTGGTGTATCTTAAGATAACTAATAATAATAAAAATCCTAGGACACCAATTATTATTCAAAGATCATGCAGATTTTAGATTCAGAATGTGAATAAAGGAGAATCTGTATTTCTTGAACCCTCAGTTTCCTGAAACTTCTGATAATTCAAGCCATAACTGACTTCCCTTCACTTAAGTACCTCTGAATTTTTGAACCTGTCAATGATTTGAACCAATTTCCTTTTTCCCTGAAAGTTTGAAAAATCAAGATTCCACTGTACAATGTATATGTATCACAGCAGCTCATCAACAAATGTGATACTTCATGTTCCAGCTTTAACATGACCAATTTGTTTTGTTTTGTTTTGAATTTGTTGTTGCAGAGAGTGTGGTTATGACAACACCTGTGTTCTTTGTATTGACTGCTTTCAAAAGAGCATTCATAAAAATCATCATTACAAGGTACAATTTTACTTTTAAAGTGATATCTGCATCCACATGCACTGTCAGATCTGAAAATTTTCTCTATATATAAAAATTTACATTTTAAACCCTCTGAACATTGTAATTTGCCTGAAGTTTAGCTAATTTTACCCACTTGTATTTATCTTAGGTTTTGGTATAAATGTTAATTTCTTATCCTAAATATCTTGTTTCTTATCTTGAATACCTTGTTTTGGACAAACTGAGAATTTCCACAAGACATTAGCTTGTCAGCTTTATAGCTTTGAAAACTATTGTTTTAAAATAAAGACTTTGATTGATTGATTGACATCTGACTTTATACACTATCAATAATGAGTTAAAACTAATATTTAGATTATCCGGATATTGTAAACGGCTTGAACCAAAGAGTCATGGTATAATTAGTTGAAATAAAAGGATTGTCTGATTGTGTAAGTTATTATCAGAATCAGAGACTACACAGGTTGTCTAAACCTCATTCACCACCACCAACAGTCTTACTGAGGGTTGCACTCACCTGGATAATAATATTTCACATATGTTAATGACATGTGTGATTAATAGTCAAGGCTGTGCTCTAAGAAAAACTGAAGGGGTTCCTAGTGCTCTAAACCTGTGTAATCCAGGGTTAAACTACAGTTGAACCTCTATTAACCCTTCAGGCCCTGATCAGCGTCAAATTTCTCCTTGTAATATCACTGCTTTATAAAACAGAGTGGTCACGAGAATTAAGGACATGATCACACAAGATGAATCTAATTATTGATACTTCAACAAATTCTCCCCACTACTTCTATTGAAAACGTATAGGGATAACAAATGAGAATTTGAATTTCGATGTTAGGGTTTAAACGGTTCAGTGGCTGCGGCCACCTTTTGGCTGTCCCAATGATATTGTCGTCACCTCTATTAACGGGCATCAAGTGCTTGATACACTTGGTTTTTGGCTTCATTCCAAGAATATGATGAAGGAAAATACAGTCTGAGATAGAAGTTGACAACAGATTGTGGTCTGGACCAGTGATGCTTCTCTCATGGTGCATTTGTTTCAAAATAAAGTGATATTTGATTAATATAGAATGATGGTACATGTAAATTGTAACCTCGGTGAAGAAATGAGACATGATGTAATCAACATGTCATGAGGACAGGACAAAGAAAAAAAGCCTTAGTCCCCTACAGGAATTGAAGCTATGACCTTCCGTACAGCGGTCATACACTCTAACCACTGAGCTATGAAGGACTCGTGGCGAGCTGGGCCATATACAGGGCTCATGCGTCCTGTGTACTGCTAGGATCAGCAATGTCGAAATCGTCATGTGTGTGATAAGTAAAGAATGATGGTTAATTTTAAGCTCATTGAAGAAATGAGAAGTGACATAATCAACATGTCACGAGCACGGGACAAAGAAAGAGGAATTGAACCTATGACCTTTCGCACACCAGTCAGATGCTCTATCCACTGAGCTACGAAGGACTCATGGTGAGCTTGGCCATATACATTATGTATAAAGTGATGTTTATGCTAAAGATTATGCTAATTTGTGACAAACCTCTGTTGAGTGGCCAACCACCATTACATGTGAGCGTCCACTTGCCTGTACCCCAAGGGTTGCCCGCTTAATAGAAGTTCAACTGTAGTATTCTTTAATTGTTCATTTTGCAGATGAATACATCTCAGGGGGGTGGAGTATGTGATTGTGGTGATGTAGAGGCTTGGAAAGACGGCCATGCTTGTGAAGTCCATCAGCAAGGACAAGATGAGGACATGGATGAGGTACAGCATGCCTGTACTTCATATACAATAATAGACAGGGCTTCTGATATTTCGCGGAAAAAAAATCAAAATTTCGTGGGATTTTCAGGGGCAAATTCGTGGAAAAATCGGCCAATTTCACGGGATTTTAGTGGAACAATTCAAATTTCGAAGGATTTTCAGGGGCAAATTCTTAGAAAAATTGGCCGATTTCATGGGAAATTTCGGGGGGAAACTTCGCCAAGAAACAATCAGTAAAAAACAGCTGATTTCGCTGGATTTTTTTTTGGCAAATTTCGCTAAAATCGACTCAATTTTCGCGTCGATATGACCAGCGTTGTTTAACGTTTTTTTTTAAAACAGGGATAATAATTTGCTTTTTTAAACAACAGTTCGCCCGAAAAATGAGTGAATGCTGAAGCTATTGAGATTATGGTTAGTGCCCAGTTTTTCGCAACGTTTATCTAAAAACGCCTGGTAGTTTTGGGACGTTGTTTGCTCGTTGCAGTGACGAAGTTTCAAGATAAATTTGGACGTTTGGGGTGAATAAAACAGGTCTAATAGCCAAGATAAGTATGAAATATGTTTTACCGACATGTATTTGGAAATACTTCTGGCGGATTTTGCAGTATTTCGCGTTTTTTTGTGAATTTCGTGGGATTTCGCGGAAAAACCTGAATTTCGTGGGTCCGTGACTGCGCGAAATATCAGAAGCCCTGAATAGAGGATGTCTCCTAGACTGCTGAATACCTTTACTTTTACATCTGTTTGCCTTTCACAGTTGTTCACTGTTTTCGAGGATTTACCACTATATGTAAAATATTTGTGTCACTCGATATACATGGTGTATAATACACTAGAGTCTTTCAAAGTTCAAAAGTGTAAAGATGTCTAATATCATAGGTGACAAATTACACTTTAATTTTGGCACAACATTTCTGCATTAATTAATAATTTCACATGTGAAATTACAAAATTGCCATGGCAACCTTCCATACGTCGATCTCGATGCCAAGATGGTGACGAAGTTTTAATAGGTTATGAATGAAGACGTCAGGGCATTAAAAGACGCTTTAGAAAACCTAAGCACATGAATGAGCAAATCAAGAAGGATTCTAACGGGGATTTTGTCGAAAAATTCTAAAAATTCTGAACTTAAGTCAAATTTATGCTCTAAATGTTTGAGAGAGTGGAGTTCTTGATCGCTACGATCCAGGATAAACATGTCAGAAATCCTTGATTGCTAACGTAATTTGTCACCCATGATATTAATAGGTAATCAAATGGTATACTTGTGAAACTAGGGAATTATAATAATTATTTCACTCGTCACCATTTGATTACACATTCAAATTAGTCATTGATTAGAATGCAGTCTCAGAGTAAAGGTAACAGTTTTTTTGTGCCCTTTTTCACACTTATTCAGGACCCAGTGAGTAAATTACCTGCAGATTTGCTGGTTCGAGGAAGTGCTGTCTGTGATGTTGTTTTAAACTACTGCATTGATCTCATCTGCTGGGAAAAAACAGATGAACTTCCAGGCTACCTGAATGTCTCGTAAGTACTAAACAATAATGTTATTGACACCTGGTAGTTTTGGTAGATAATATTTAATGGACCGACTTGTTTCAAATTGAATAGTGTTTTTTGAGCCCTGTGTTATTGTACATTGTATCTACCAAATGCCAAAAAAAATGTTATTCTCACAAAATCATGTCAAACTTTGCTTCATCCAATCTTGCCTTTGCTTGCTGTGCCCTCCTTTGCCAAGGATCCTGTCACACTTGGATTTTACAGTGCAATGCATAATTTTATGTAATACCAAAGCTGCAAATAAATTATATTTCTTTAATGGACTTATGTCCAAATAAGACAGAACAAAACTGTGGTTGTACTCAATAATGGTTCAATGAAAATTGTGCATTGTAGGTGCGGGAATTGTGGGTATCTTTAAGAATATTGTTGATTTTTCATTGATCTTTCTCTTTTAGTTGCAATGATGACATTTTTGGTACAATGTTGTTCAATGATGAAGTACATACTTACGAGGAGGTATGTTAAAAGTTAAAAGAGTTCCAGTGGGAAATCTGTCGGGAATTTTTTTGTGGCAGTTGAATATGAGCACAGTTTGCCTGAGAGATTGCAACTTACATTGTATTGGCCAAAAATGGTGTTTTGTTGACTTTGCAAAATTTGCACCCCTCTTACCCTTATCAAAGTTGTAAGGACTTGAAGATTGACTGTAACACTTGCAACAAAATTTCATCAAGGAAGTGGGGAATCCCTTATATTTGTAAGAATTAACTCCAAGGGTACATTGAAGTTAGAAAAGGGGTTTAAAGACAAGTTTCTTCAACCAGCTCTTTTCATATTTATTTCTTCTACCAGTTCTTTTAACTATAGAGAGCTTAAGCTTCACCCATACTGCAAATGGCAAGCATCAGATTCAAGTTGAGTTTTTCTCAAAATAGAAAATGAGCAGATGAGCACAATTCTTATGGATAAAGAACTGTGTGAAACCATGGATAATAGAAAGACTGGATAGGAAACCGGCTGACGCGATCGGTTCCAACATAGTGGAAAAATGTGACGTCACATTATCGAGAGCCATTCAACCGCTTACATCCGACGTTTTGCGCGTCTTACTTTTCATTGCATATTTCATATCTTTGTCTTCGACTATACAGATTTCTCATGTTTTGAAGTAAAGGATGAAGAGGACTTGCTCTTGGAGAAAATAGTTAGATGGTACAAAACCGGTAGAGGCAAAAGACAGAGTAAATAATTATGAAACTTGTGAGAGCGAGGAATGACTCCAGCGCCCGATAATTTTATGCACCAAACGGCCGGGAAGCCTAACTACATAAAAACTATACGAAAACTTACATGTATACAGCTACAAAACACCTAAAAAAAATGCACAGCCTAATTTTCTACAAACCACAAGAAAGCTGGAAATAATTTTAACTCTTTTTATCATATCTTGGTAAGGTTTATCATCTACAGGTACATTGTTGCTTTGGATCTCTAAAAAATCGAATACAATAATAGTGCTAATCAAGTCCATCTTTGGTTTGAAAAACAATGTGATTGAGATATAGACCATTTCAGAGAAGAACACTAACCAACTTAAACACACGACTCTGTAGCTAATACAAGCATTGACCCTCAAACACAGTTAATTTGTCCCACTCACAAAGAAGTAATACATACACTTCAGAAGTGATAAATAAACCTTCTGATCATAATAATTTAGATGCAACCTTCTGGCTCTCATGCATGACAAAAGCAAATTTGTTGCTGTTTAATACAGAAAGATTGATTCATTTGATTTGTGCCCTCTCAGAAGAGTACTTGACGACAATTTTACTGTCTTCATTGACTATGTGTGTTCAGCAAATCCTACAATAAAGACAAACAAAAGGAAAACTAAAACAATGTTTAAAAAATAAAACAACACTTAGGAGCCTAAACGGAGGACAAAAAATGTCAGTAGGTGTTTTCCCATTGATGCAACAATTATTTATAGTACAAAAATTATTCGAGTCTCTTCAGTGCCTTCGAATACAAGCTGCGAGGAGCGACGTGAGGCGATTGTATTCACTAGATATATAATTTAGTAGTTTAATTCCAACATTAAAAGATGAGCCAAATTAAATACTGCTTTACGAACAATCACAGGGTTAATCTGGGATATTACTTGAACGAAACAGTTCTCAACACAAACTAGTCTGCCGACTGGAACTTTACACACCGTGTGCGTACACTTGCTCGGTGCCAGCTCCCAATGTAGTTAGTTTCAGGCATTTTCAATTCGAAATTTATGGCTGAAAAATACCAGTATTCAGTCTGTAACTATGCCTATGCCACAATTCCATCCTTAAAACATCTGTCAATCGTAGTTAAGAATAGAAACAAGAAGAAACCTTCATAACAAAGGCGTCCCAAAACAGTCGCCAAGTGTACTAAATATGGCTCTGCTAAGTCAATTTTTGGGACGCAGTTTTCTCAAAGACAAGGACAAAAAACAGAAAACAACAACACAAAGTGCTTACCTCGAAGGTCCAAGTGTGGCTTTGAAGGATCGCCATCGCCGTAAGACAACAAACCAAGGGAATAACACACACCAAAAATTAAAGTACCACTAAAAAATCCGAAAGAGAACAACATGCAGGCAAAGAAACCCTACATTTCGACTGGTTTGCGCCACATTTTCGCCATTGTTTCGTCACAAATTTCCACTATGATGGAACCATCCAACGCCATCTTGGAGCATGAACCATCCAATCGGCGATAAGAAATCAGCCCACGTGACATAAGTTTCCTATCCAGTCTTTCTATTATCCATGGTGAAACTACTAATTTATGTGTAGAAATAATGAACAGTAGGCTACAAGCAAAAGAGAAACTTGATCACGTGGTACAAATTCATGTTTGCCGTTTGACGTAAACGTGATGCTTAACCTGTCTTGTACAATGTACAAATAACATATGAGTATTATTCTTTGAATTTGAAGTGGTTTGAAATTTGTGATGTCATTTTTAGTAACAGTTTTTCCTTTTCATTCTTGTCAGGTTATAAGAACTTTACAGCAAGCTATCCCAGAGTGCTCATCAAATCAGGCTTTAGTTTATGCCAACACCGTTGACAGGGAGGTGAGGGAGAAATATTACTTAATTACACCGATATTCACGTCGCCTGAGGCGACTAATTGTTTTAGTATAATTACATTGATGATTATTCGAGAAAATAAAATTATTGATCAATTTCTGACCCCGAAACATAAAAAAATCTGGCTGCCATTTTGAAAACTGCTAGCCTTCAATGCTATAATCACCGCGCAGTGATTATAGCGGGATAGAGTGAAGCTCCTAGCCAATCACAGTGCTCTATTTTCAATAGTCATTGATGTAATTATACTAAAGTAAAATAATGGATCGTGAGTACCTGCGTATCAAGAAATTAAATACCAGGCCATTCATTCTTTGTATACATTTTTTGCTGCATTAAAATACTGAATACTGAAAGGGCATACATGTAGCAGTACATGCAATACTACTCTTTAATGAGACACTCCGCATTTTTGCTGGTTTGATAGCTGTTATTTCCTTAGGGTGTCTGTTTCAAAGAGCTGGGAATCATACAATTGGCCTATTAAAGTTAAGACCAGCTCTTTCAAAACTTCAAAACTTAAAGGCAACACCTTCTGTTGTAGCCCTGCTGAGAAAAGGGCCGACATTTTGCTAAGTCGCCACTGGTTTCCCGTCTGAGGAACGACTGGAGAAATTCTGTACTGATGTTGTGTCACTACCCTGTTATTAGTAGTGCTTCTGATTGGCCACTGCTCTGAGGGAAATTTGCTTCAACCAATCTGAAGCACTACTGAAGTCTGGGCAGTAACACTTTTTCAGTATGGAATTTCTGCAGCTGGGAAACCAACTGGTGGTGTGATGCACAACTTTGGCTGTTTTGTCAGGCTACTTCTGTGGGTTAACAGTGCTATTGAGCAAAAATGCACATGTAATTGATGAGGTCTGCCAAGTTTCATCTATTGTCAGTTATGTAATCTTCCTCAGTTTAAATAATTTTCCTTGCCTTGTTAATGCCATTCAGGGAAGATCAATTGTGAGGACAGGGAGTTATAGCGAATGTGAGCAGTCCAGAAAAATAATCAAGGTATGTGGTACTTCATCAGTCTGACCCTATACATAATATAGCTACCTTTTATACTATTAATTTTTTCAGTGGCCATTGTGTCAAGGGGGTTGTTTTTGTAGAGGCAGGTGTGTATTACAGGTCTAAATTAAATGCAGGTTAAAATTTTGTAACCTAGATTGATTCAATATTTTCTGTGGCTCTTAGTCCTACTTATTTATGAATTAAGGCAAGGACACAAAGAAAGTTGAGAATCGACCTACATTCAGCAACAAAATTAGTTGAGACACTTCGCCCTAAAGGGGCTTTCTGACGTTTTGCTGACTTCAAAAGAGGAAAATAAAGCTTTTCCTTCCCCATCTGCTCCATGCAATGTTGTGCCGCTGTTCGAGCTACCTACAGAAAATAACAAACACCCCAACTTTGAATGGAGGGGAGGGGGGAGGGGGGAGGGGTGTGGATTCTTTTGTTCTCTGAAGTTACCCTTTTTGAGTACAATGTCTCAACAATTTTGTCACCAATTGTAGGTTTAAAAAAAAATTAACCCGCATTTAATTTTGACCTGTAACATGTACGTTGTTAAATGAACATAATCCTCTGCATGTTTTGCAGTCTGTACGTGTAAACTGATTAAAATAATAAGTCTTCAATATCTCCTGTACATGCTTTTAAGTGTTGATTGTGCTGTCACTGTTTTGATCTTCTTGGTATGTCTGTTGCTGGTTTGCATGTGACATTACAGGCATGTTGCTGATCAAAATTTAAGGCATAATTTCTCTCCTCAGGGAACTAAACTGTATATTTTCATGCAAATTCTGTGAAAAAAATGAATCTTATTCTTGACCACCAACTAAGGCACCTTTTCACATTGGTGCAAACAAAGAATAGTAATAGTATTATGTCTACCATGTACTTGTACTAAACTTTAAAATGACTGTAATTTTAGCAAAGAAAGAGTTACTTACGCCTGTCACAGTGTTAGCTTAAGGTTAAGTAAACAAATTATCAGGTTTCAAATTCCTGGATAGAAAACTCCTTAGCATACACAATTACCTATCACTTGATAATGATTCGGTGATGGATTCAAAAGTTACTGTTTGCTAATAAGTTTTTTCCTTGGATTTGACACCTCGTAAATACTTTAAATATTTTATATATTGACATGGCCTTTTTGTAGGTTACTTACTTGGTACATTTTTCTCCTTTGAGACAATGCAATGTTAATCAGTCCATGCTATTACACTGTTTTTATATATTTTTTGAATCACAGAGTGGTACATCAGGTCCCAGTCGTAAGCCACTGAAGTGCCGTGTAATGCATCACAAAGTCATTGCCCATCAAATATTTGCTGTTCAGATGCTTGGGTGGTTAAACAAGATTGCAGTTCTCTCTGGTTTGTAGTTTTGTTTACCTAATTTGTGTTTCGAATTTCAAGGCATGTACAAGGTTAAGGATTTTTTGCTTGCAATTACATGTAATTTTAAGTTGGAGAACAAGGCAAACATGGGGTTCAAAGATGTCAATAGACCTGTTTCATAATGGCGGCCTATTAACATATCCTTTTATATATATGGTAATTAGCCTTTCTAACCTCGTTAGCATGTGCAAAATACAAAGAAAAACTTTCTTTCAAACGAGGTCAGAAAGGCTAATTATCATACATGTAAAAGAATACATTAATAGGCCGCCATTATGAAAGAGGTCAATAACTGTCTGCAAAAGATGGTGACAATTTTATGGCTAAGAGCCATTTTAAATGACTGACTTTAGAGAAACAGGCCAAAGTCATAATTCTATGAAAGCTCATTCTTGACTTTGGAATTGAAATTTGAAAATAATATTCTAGTCTATGATTTATGTGACAACACTGAGAATTTATTGCTGATGAAGACTGTGCAATGCAGTCAAAAGCTACGATATTAAAAAATCTGAGACCTTTTGAGACTAGATTTAGTTTTCAAAAGGCCAAACTCATGTAGAGGATGTTCTGGAAGTGGAAAGGCTGAGGATAACATTCATTTGCATTAATAACTTTTCAAAAGTGCTTCCTACATACTCTTGCTGTAGCATGCCTAAGAGGCTGGAGAAGAAGAACGTCCTTGGACAGAAGCCAAGAAAGTAAATCTCCAATAACAGAGTGATTGGGAAATCCATGTTGGAGGCCTTAGGCTTCCTTGATGGAGTAAATATGGCTCAAGTGAATAAGAGATGGACTCAGGCTAGAGCCCAAAACTGGTATTTTCTAGGTATTGCAGATGACTGCTACCACCAAATGACGGAATACAGAATATTGAAAAGACAGTGAACAATACCCTCCCCACAACACAAAGCAAACCAACGATGGTTTCCGCGACACCAAGAAACACCCCCAAACATTGCTATTATTTATTGCACAGGAGCAATGTTGCGCCATGATGTGGACTGACTACGTAGCTTTGTGTTATCAACAATTTGCTGGCAACATCATGGAGGCAACTATTGTGTCCATTGGCAATCAAGAAACTCTTTTAAGATGAATGTTAATAATGGTTATGCACTCATTTAGTTTTTGGAAAATCTAGTAACGACACCTTTAAGAGCGATATACCCTTGCATGTGTACGGTTATCCTTTAGACTAGCAAACTATAAATTTGAGTAATTTCAGTCTCCTGTCTTCTCCAGATGGTCTCAGGAGAATACTCTGCAATACTGTGCTTGAAACCAAAGAAGAAGACACAGATCTGCTTGGGAGAGTTCTCTTAGCTGATTCTACTTTGTGGAAAGGTAATGTAACTTTATGACATCATAATTATCACAGCTTAATGTAAAACATGCTCTGAAATTGTTTAATTGACTCATTGTTGTCATCATAATCATCATCATTATCATTAGCGTCATCATTTTCATCATCGTCGTCATCATCATCTTTCCCATCAACGTCTTTTCCATCATCATCTTTACCATCATCATCATCATCATCATTATCATCTTCATCATCATTGAATTCAGTTATTTTTGTTAACATCATTCACATCATTAGCACTGCAAAATAATTATTGTCATCATCTTTGTATTCATCATCACGCATGTCTGTATCACTTCCATGCACGGTAAGTACAAGGGACAGAGGAATCTGGGTGGTACAGTGTAGCAGCAATCTTTTTGTGCTGATTTTTGGTTTTTATCTAACAGTTGCCAGGGCACACACCCAAAAATTGTTCATGAACACGTGAGTACGGAATTTTCAAGGTGTCTATGATGATTATTCATTTAAAAATATTATAAAGCTTGATCAAAAGTTCATACCATGGAGTGCCATTTTAGACTAATGTGAGGTTTATTTTTTTGTAGAATGTTTATGGATCCTGTGGGAAAGAAAGCCTTTGCAATTCATTTTACCAAGGTACAAACATGTGTACAGTGTAGCAAAATTTATACTGTATAACATTCTATAAGTTTTGGCTCCATTTATGAACTTGTAAAAGTTATAAAAGTTATTAATTGGACAGTTCTTGTGCACTTGGCCGGCAGGAATTCTCACTTTTGGATGCAGTGGGCTTTTAAAGCCCCTGACAAATGGTCAAAACATTATCTCAGTATTCTTGTAACATTACATGTAGTTTGTTGATTGCTGATCTTTTAGGCTAGTAGCAGCCAAACAAAAAATTCACTAAAAAAATTAAACTTGATTATCTAAAAATAGACAGTTTTCTCAGTGATTCTGTTGTAGCTCAGTTTTGTAATTATTAAACTGAGAATAGAAGGTGATGTTTTGAGTTATAGAACTACTTTAAGCATTTCTCAAAACTCATCATGAGTTCGTATTGGTAGAGATGTTTAAACTTGCATTGATGCTAGAAATGTCTTAAATTTACAGCATTACAATCACATTCAAAAGGACTTTGTGGATGATGATCATGAGCACAGTGTATCGGTGAGTAAAGGATTTCATTCAGTACTTTATGCACTGATTATGATGCTGGTATCTTAGTACATGTACATGTATGGATCACGTTTGAAAAAGCAGTGATGACCAGATGTGTCTTCCACTGACTACGTCCAATGGTGTCATTGAATGCTGGGATGAAATCGCCAATGTGGACGAACTATCCGTTGCACTGGTGGCGAAAAAGGCACCATCTTGACTGTTATGAGTGCTTTGGGTGCTTTGAGAGCTAGACATAATTATCTTGCAATAAAAAAAATTAAGTTAAAAGCTGGAATCCGCAACGATTCGCTAAGCAACAGATCCGCAAAGATCATAGCTCAAAAATGCCAGTGTGAGATGCAACGTAAGTCACAAGATAAGCAAAGGCCCCTATGGAAACCCCACAGGTCACGTATGCTTGAGGAGGAGACTGCTGACCGCATTGG
The DNA here is from genome assembly GCA_038088405.1 of Porites divaricata. NCBI lineage: Eukaryota > Metazoa > Cnidaria > Anthozoa > Scleractinia > Poritidae > Porites > Porites divaricata. Next base: position 2,712,776 of record JBBMOI010000007.1, on the reverse strand, counting down.
CTTGCAATTTAACTTTGCCTAAATTACATTTAGCCACGGTACAAGCTACTGCAAAAGTTAAGGAACTGATAATTAATATTATTATTAAAAATTTTTGTTTTCTTCATCACAGGTGACCTCTCTGTCAGTTCAGCTTTTCACTGTTCCCACAATAGTAAGTTATTTAACCTAGTGTTACTCTTATTACAGTTATTGGAGTTGATGGAGTATGGCAAATGTGCACCATTTACAAAACAAAGAATCACTGTCTTCCTAGCCGTGTAAAATTTTATGCTTACAAGATAGTATGCACTTTTATTGTCAGACCACTTAAAGGTTGAATTAATGCATGACCAGCTAAGACTGTTGCAGTTGTAAAACTTTGTTTCGAAAACCACCAGTTCATAATTCAAATTTTAATATTCCACCCAGATTATCTGTACTCTTTTTGTACGCTTACGGTGTATCGCGCAGTAAAACCGTTCAAGGGTTAGTACAGTCAAGTCTGTCACTTTTAAAGGAACGGGAGCTAGGGGCTTCCCCTTAGGGGTTTCCCTTCAGCTTCCTTGAGCAACACCCATGGGTACTTTAATAGGAAAATATAGTGAAACCTCTATTAAGCAGACCCCCAATTAAGCGGTCACCCTCTACTAAGTGGACACTAAGCTGCGCCCAAAATTGACGTCTTAAATTCTGTTTATAACAAACCCCTATTCAGCGGACACCTCTATTAAGTGGACACAGACACTAAAATAAATTGTATTTGGCTAATTTCTATTGTTAAAAACCTCTATTAAGTGGACACCGGACTGAATGGACAATAGTAGTATTGGATTATGTCCTTGAAATACGTACTGTGGTCGATAAATAAAGATAAATCCATTCATTTAGCTGTCAATAAACTGTAGATTAGACCGATATCCTGTTGGTAGTCAAAGGTAACGAACTTGAACTCTGGATAGCTTCCTTAACAACATGGAACTTTATCACAGTACAGAGTAACCATTGAATGTTAATCATTAACAAACATTGTGCAATTTTTACAAACCTCTATCAAGCGGACACCCTCTTTTAAGCGGACAATTGGGAAGGTCCCGAAGGTGTCTGCTTAATAGAGGTTTCACGTTAGAACCCAATAAATTTTTTTATCGATACAGCGGCCGTATCAAATTAATTGGATTTAAGGAGTATTATGGGATGCCCAGGGTGCGTGAGCTTTTTGGGCCAATTTTTTTTTGGGCGTGGCCCAAATAGAGTAATGGAAATGGCTTGTTTTGACGCAAATATGCAATAGGCACGCAATACCTGCAAACGTAAACAATGCAAGTAAACAAGCAAAGCAAGGCGAATGTCTGCCATGCAAATGCCATTTAACACTACATAATTATTCTCCATTATCATTTTTGTAAAGTAAAGCAAAATCCATAAAATGTGCCTTCGGAATCTCGCGCAAAATGTAGTTTTTTTAAAACCTCAACACTCGCTGGCGGATTCATAAGAAAATACTCTTCTAGGACTCCAATTTGAACTTGAATTTACATCACCATGTTGACATAATTATGCAGAGTTTAAAAATAGAATACATTCCCATGACAAACCTGAAAACTTAGACAGCATGTGATCAAAACATGTTCGTACGGTGCCAAAAACTGTTGTCAATTTCACGACAGAGACTAACCGACAATGTTTCATTGGCCAAAACTGACAAGTAATCCAATGATATAGTTTCAACGCAGCAGAAAGAAGCAGTTTGGATGAAATTAGGCGACGGTGTTTCGAGGAACGTATTGTTGAAGTATGTGAAACTTCCAAATGCACACACTGTTCACGGTAGGCCCACACCAAAATGACACCTAGTGTTTTCATAATGGCCTGGTCCGCAAACTCAAAGAAACATTAAGGAAATTGTCAAAACTTTCAAAGACCATGGACCTCATAGACGCAATGACAAATCGGAATATCAGGAGTGTACGTGAGAAATCGAGTTTGTACACAAGAATCTGTATCAGGTTTGAGAGTTGCAAGATTTGTGTAACCCCTTGTTACCCCTTGTTCCCCCTTTGTTACCCCTTGTTACCCATTGTTACCCCTTTGTTACCCCTTGTTACCCTTGTTGCCCTTGTTACCCCTTTGTTACCCCTTGTTACCCTTTGTTACCCCTTGTTACCCATGTTAACCCTTGTTACCCCTTGTTACCCATGTTAACCCTTGTTACCCTTGTTACTCCTTTGTTACCCCTTGTTACCCTTGTTACCCCTTTGTTACCCCTTGTTACCCTTTGTTACCCCTTGTTACCCTTGTTTCCACTTTGTTACCCTTTGTTACCCCTTGTTACCCCTTGTTACCCTTGTTACCCCTTGTTCCCGTTTTGTTACCTCTTGTTACCCTTTGTTACCCCTTGTTACCCCTTTGTTACCCCTTGTTACCCCTTTGTTACCCCTTCTTACCCCTTGTTACCCCTTGTTACCCTTGTTCCCCCTTTGTTACCCCTTGTTACACTTTGTTACCCCTTGTTACCCCTTGTTACCCTTGTTACCTCTTTGTTACGCCTTGTTACCCCTTGTTACCCTTGTTCCCCCTTTGTTACCCCTTGTTACCCTTTGTTACCCCTTGTTACCCTTGTTCCTCCCTGTTACCCCTTGTTACCCTTTGTTACCCCTTGTTACCCCTTGGTACCCCTTGTTACCCTTGTTCCCCCTTTGTTACCCCTTGTTACCCTTTGTTACCCCTTGTTACCCTTGTTCCCCCTTTGTTACCCCTTGTTACCCTTTGTTACCCCTTGTTACCCCTTGTTACCCTTGTTCCTCCCTGTTACCCCTTGTTACCCTTGTTCCCCCTTTGTTACCCCTTGTTACCCTTTGTTACCCCTTGTTACCCCTTGTTACCCTTGTTCCCCCTTTGTTACCCCTTGTTACCCTTTGTTACCCCTTGTTACCCCTTGTTACCCTTGTTCCCCCTTTGTTACCCTTTGTTACCCCTTGTTACCCCTTGGTACCCCTTGTTACCCCTTGTTACCCTTGTTCCCCCTTTGTTACCCCTTGTTACCCCTTGTTACCCCTTGTTACCCCTTGGTACCCCTTGTTACCCTTGTTCCCCCTTTGTTACCCCTTGTTACCCCTTGTTACCCCTTGTTCCCCCTTTGTTACCCCTTGTTACCCCTTGTTACCCTTGTTCCTCCCTGTTACCCCTTGTTACCCCTTGTTACCCTTTGTTACCCCTTGTTACCCCTTGGTACCCCTTGTTACCCTTGTTCCCCCTTTGTTACCCCTTGTTACCCTTTGTTACCCCTTGTTACCCCTTGTTACCCTTGTTCCCCCTTTGTTACCCCTTGTTACCCTTTGTTACCCCTTGTTACCCTTGTTACCCCTTAATACCCCTGTTACCCCTTGTTACCCTTGTTGCCCCTTGTTACTTTTGTTACCCCTTGTTACCCCTTGTTACCCTTGTTACCCTTGTTAACCCTTGTTACCCCTTGTTACCTTTTGTTAACCATTGTTACCCTTGTTATGCCTTGTTACCTTGTTAACCTTTAGTATCCTTGTTGCCCATTGTTACCCTTGTTCACCCATGTTACCCCTTGTTACCATTTGTTACCCATGTTACCCCTTGTTACCATTTGTTACCATTTGTTCCCCCTTGTTAACCATTGTTACCCTTGTTATCTTGTTAACCTTTGGTAGCCTTGTTGCCCATTGTTACCCTTCTTACCCCTTCTAACCCTTGTTCCCCATGTTACCCCTTGGTACCCCTTGTTACCCTTGTTCCCCCTTTGTTACCCCTTGTTACCCTTGTTCCTCCCTGTTACCCCTTGTTACCCTTGTTCCCCCTTTGTTACCCCTTGTTACACTTTGTTACCCCTTGTTACTCCTTGTTACCCTTGTTACTTCTTGTTACCCATGTTAACCCTTGTTACCCCTTGTTACCCTTTGTTACCCTTGTTACCCCTTGTTACCTTTTGTTAACCATTGTTACCCTTGTTATGCCTTGTTACCTTGTTAACCTTTAGTATCCTTGTTGCCCATTGTTACCCTTGTTCCCCATGTTACCCCTTGTTACCATTTGTTACCCATGTTACCCCTTGTTACCATTTGTTACCCTTGTTACCCCTTGTTAACCATTGTTACCCTTGTTATCTTGTTAACCTTTGGTAGCCTTGTTGCCCATTGTTACCCTTGTTACCCTTGTTACCCCTTCTAACCCTTGTTCCCCCATGTTACCCCTTGTCACTCCTTGTTACCCTTGTTACCCCTTGTTACCCTTTGTTACCCTTCTTACCCCTTGTTACCTTTTGTTAACCATCTTTACCCTTGTTACACCTTGTTACCTTGTTAACCTTTAGTATCCTTGTCCAAAAGCAGACCAAAGAGTAGTTTTTTAATTTTGGACTAAATACATAGGGTCTCCCCTTTGGAAAAATTCCAATATGGCCACTTGACCAAATAAGCCTTTCTTATAGTCTAGGAGGGCTCGGTTTGTAACTAGGCGATCATCAAACATTATTTCTTGGCGTATTTCCTCCAAAAGAAGACCAAAGAGTAGTTTTTTAATTTTGGACTAAATTGATAGGGTCCCCCCTTTGGAAAAATTCCAATATGGGCACTCGATCACATAGGCCTTTCTTATGGTCTAGGAGGGCTCGGTTTGTAACTAGGCGATCATCGAACATTATTTCTAGGCGTATTTCCTCCAAAAGCAGACCAAAGAGTAGTTTTTTAATTTTGGACTAAATTGATAGGGTCCCCCCTTTGGAAAAATTCCAATATGGCCACTTGACCAAATAGGCCTTTCTTATAGTCTAGGAGGGCTCGGTTTCTAACTAGGCGATCATCGAACATTATTTCTAGGCGTATTTCCTCCAAAAGAAGACCAAAGAGTAGTTTTTTAATTTTGGACTAAATTCATAGGGTCCCCTCTTTGGAAAAATTCCAATATGGCCACTTGACCAAATAGGCCTTTCTTATAGTCTAGGAGGGCTCAGTTTGTAACTAAGCGATCATCGAACATTATTTGTAGTCATATTTCCTCCAAAAGAAGACCAAAGAGTAGTTTTTTAATTTTGGACTAAATTGATAGGGTCCCCCCTTTGGAAAAATTCCAATATGGGCACTTCATCAAATAGGCCTTTCTTATAGTGTGGGAGGGCTCGGTTTGTAACAAGGCGATCATCGAACATTATTTCTAGGCGTATTTCCTCCAAAAGAAGACCAAAGAGTAGTTTTTTAATTTTTGACTAAATTGATAGGGTCCCCCCTTTGGAAAAATTCCAATATGGGCACTCGATCAAATAGGCCTTTCTTATAGTCTAGGAGGTCTCGGTTTGTATTTAGGCGAACATCGAACATTATCTCTAGGCGTATTTCCGCCAAAAGCAGACCAAAGAGTAGTTTTTTTAATTTTTGACTAAATTGATAGGGTCCCCCCTTTGGAAAAATTCTAATATGGGCACTCGATCAAATAGGCCTTTCTTATAGTCTAGGAGGTCTCGGTTTGTAACTAGGCGATCATCGAACATTATCTCTAGGCGTATTTCCTCCAAAAGCAGACCAAAGAGTACTTTTTTAATTTTGGACTAAATTGATAGGGTTCCCCCTTTGGAAAAATTCCAATATGATCACTTGACGAAATAGGCCTTTCTTATAGTCTAGGAGGGCTCGGTTTGTAACTAGGCGATCATCAAGTATTATTTCTAGGCGTATTTCCTCCAAAAGCAGACCAAAGAGTAGTTTTTTAATTTTGGACTAAATTGATAGGGTCCCCCCTTTGGAAAAATTCCAATATGGCCACTTGACCAAATAGGCCTTTCTTATAGTGTAGGAGGGCTCGGTTTGTAACTAAGCGATCATCGAACATTATTTTTAGGCATATTTCCTCGAAAAGAAGACCAAAGAGTAGTTTTTTAATTTTGGACTAAATTCATAGGGTCCCCCCTTTGGAAAAATTCTAATATGGGCACTTGATCAAATAGGCCTTTCTTATAGTCTAGGAGGGCTCGGTTTTTAACTAGGCGATCATCGAACGTTATTTCTAGGCGTATTTCCTCGAAAAGAAGACCAAAGAGTAGTTAGTTTTTTAATTTTGGACTAAATTGATAGGGTCCCCCCTTTGGAAAAATTCCAATATGGCCACTTGACCAAATAGGCCTTTTTTATAGTCTAGGAGGGCTCGGTCTTTAACTAGGCGATCATCGAACATTATTTCTAGGCGTATTTCCTCCAAAAGCAGACCAAAGAGTAGGTTTTTAATTTTGGACTAAATTCATAGGGTCCCCCCTTTGGAAAAATTCCAATATGGCCACTTGACCAAATAGGCCTTTCTTATAGTCTGGGAGGGCTCGGTTTGTAACTAGACGATCATCGAACATTATTTCTAGGCGTATTTCCTCGAAAAGAAGACCAAGGAGTAGTTTTTTAATTTTGGACTAAATTGATAGGGTCCCCCCTTTGGAAAAATTCCAATATGGGCACTTCATCAAATAGGCCTTTCTTATAGTGTGGGGGGGCTCGGTTTGTAACTAGGCGATCATCGAACATTATTTCTAGGCGTATTTCCTCCAAAAGAAGACCAAAGAGTAGTTTTTTAATTTTTGACTAAATTGATAGGGTCCCCCCTTTGGAAAAATTCCAATATGGGCACTCGATCAAATAGGCCTTTCTTATAGTCTAGGAGGTCTCGGTTTGTAACTAGGCGATCATCGAACATTATCTCTAGGCGTATTTCCGCCAAAAGCAGACCAAAGAGTACTTTTTTAATTTTGGACTAAATTGATAGGGTTCCCCCTTGGGAAAAATTCCAATATGATCACTTGACGAAATAGGCCTTTCTTATAGTCTAGGAGGGCTCGGTTTGTAACTAGGTGATCATCAAGTATTATTTCTAGGCGTATTTCCTCCAAAAGCAGACCAAAGAGTAGTTTTTTAATTTTGGACTAAATTGATAGGGTCCCCCCTTTGGAAAAATTCCAATATGGCCACTTGACCAAATAGGCCTTTCTTATAGTGTAGGAGGGCTCGGTTTGTAACTAAGCGATCATCGAACATTATTTTTAGGCATATTTCCTCGAAAAGAAGACCAAAGAGTAGTTTTTTAATTTTGGACTAAATTCATAGGGTCCCCCCTTTGGAAAAATTCTAATATGGGCACTTGATCAAATAGGCCTCTCTTATAGTCTAGGAGGGCTCGGTTTTTAACTAGGCGATCATCGAACGTTATTTCTAGGCGTATTTCCTCGAAAAGAAGACCAAAGAGTAGTTAGTTTTTTAATTTTGGACTAAATTGATAGGGTCCCCCCTTTGGAAAAATTCCAATATGGCCACTTGACCAAATAGGCCTTTTTTATAGTCTAGGAGGGCTCGGTCTTTAACTAGGCGATCATCGAACATTATTTCTAGGCGTATTTCCTCCAAAAGCAGACCAAAGAGTAGGTTTTTAATTTTGGACTAAATTCATGGGGTCCCCCCTTTGGAAAAATTCTAATATGGGCACTTGATCAAATAGGCCTTTCTTATAGTCTAGGAGGGCTCGGTTTTTAACTAGGCGATCATCGAACGTTATTTCTAGGCGTATTTCCTCGAAAAGAAGACCAAAGAGTAGTTAGTTTTTTAATTTTGGACTAAATTGATAGGGTCCCCCCTTTGGAAAAATTCCAATATGGCCACTTGACCAAATAGGCCTTTTTTATAGTCTAGGAGGGCTCGGTCTTTAACTAGGCGATCATCGAACATTATTTATAGGCGTATTTCCTCCAAAAGCAGACCAAAGAGTAGGTTTTTAATTTTGGACTAAATTGATAGGGTCCCCCCTTTGGAAAAATCCCAATATGGGCACTTCATCAAATAGGCCTTTCTTATAGTGTGGGAGGGCTCGGTTTGTAACTAGGCGATCATCGAACATTATTTCTAGGCGTATTTCCTCCAAAAGAAGACCAAAGAGTAGTTTTTTAATTTTTGACTAAATTGATAGGGTCCCCCCTTTGGAAAAATTCCAATATGGGCACTCGATCAAATAGGCCTTTCTTATAGTCTAGGAGGTCTCGGTTTGTATTTAGGCGAACATCGAACATTATCTCTAGGCGTATTTCCGCCAAAAGCAGACCAAAGAGTAGTTTTTTTAATTTTTGACTAAATTGATAGGGTCCCCCCTTTGGAAAAATTCTAATATGGGCACTCGATCAAATAGGCCTTTCTTATAGTCTAGGAGGTCTCGGTTTGTAACTAGGCGATCATCGAACATTATCTCTAGGCGTATTTCCTCCAAAAGCAGACCAAAGAGTACTTTTTTAATTTTGGACTAAATTGATAGGGTTCCCCCTTTGGAAAAATTCCAATATGATCACTTGACGAAATAGGCCTTTCTTATAGTCTAGGAGGGCTCGGTTTGTAACTAGGCGATCATCAAGTATTATTTCTAGGCGTATTTCCTCCAAAAGCAGACCAAAGAGTAGTTTTTTAATTTTGGACTAAATTGATAGGGTCCCCCCTTTGGAAAAATTCCAATATGGCCACTTGACCAAATAGGCCTTTCTTATAGTGTAGGAGGGCTCGGTTTGTAACTAAGCGATCATCGAACATTATTTTTAGGCATATTTCCTCGAAAAGAAGACCAAAGAGTAGTTTTTTAATTTTGGACTAAATTCATAGGGTCCCCCCTTTGGAAAAATTCTAATATGGGCACTTGATCAAATAGGCCTTTCTTATAGTCTAGGAGGGCTCGGTTTTTAACTAGGCGATCATCGAACGTTATTTCTAGGCGTATTTCCTCGAAAAGAAGACCAAAGAGTAGTTAGTTTTTTAATTTTGGACTAAATTGATAGGGTCCCCCCTTTGGAAAAATTCCAATATGGCCACTTGACCAAATAGGCCTTTTTTATAGTCTAGGAGGGCTCGGTCTTTAACTAGGCGATCATCGAACATTATTTCTAGGCGTATTTCCTCCAAAAGCAGACCAAAGAGTAGGTTTTTAATTTTGGACTAAATTCATAGGGTCCCCCCTTTGGAAAAATTCCAATATGGCCACTTGACCAAATAGGCCTTTCTTATAGTCTGGGAGGGCTCGGTTTGTAACTAGACGATCATCGAACATTATTTCTAGGCGTATTTCCTCGAAAAGAAGACCAAGGAGTAGTTTTTTAATTTTGGACTAAATTGATAGGGTCCCCCCTTTGGAAAAATTCCAATATGGGCACTTCATCAAATAGGCCTTTCTTATAGTGTGGGGGGGCTCGGTTTGTAACTAGGCGATCATCGAACATTATTTCTAGGCGTATTTCCTCCAAAAGAAGACCAAAGAGTAGTTTTTTAATTTTTGACTAAATTGATAGGGTCCCCCCTTTGGAAAAATTCCAATATGGGCACTCGATCAAATAGTCCTTTCTTATAGTCTAGGAGGTCTCGGTTTGTAACTAGGCGATCATCGAACATTATCTCTAGGCGTATTTCCGCCAAAAGCAGACCAAAGAGTACTTTTTTAATTTTGGACTAAATTGATAGGGTTCCCCCTTGGGAAAAATTCCAATATGATCACTTGACGAAATAGGCCTTTCTTATAGTCTAGGAGGGCTCGGTTTGTAACTAGGTGATCATCAAGTATTATTTCTAGGCGTATTTCCTCCAAAAGCAGACCAAAGAGTAGTTTTTTAATTTTGGACTAAATTGATAGGGTCCCCCCTTTGGAAAAATTCCAATATGGCCACTTGACCAAATAGGCCTTTCTTATAGTGTAGGAGGGCTCGGTTTGTAACTAAGCGATCATCGAACATTATTTTTAGGCATATTTCCTCGAAAAGAAGACCAAAGAGTAGTTTTTTAATTTTGGACTAAATTCATAGGGTCCCCCCTTTGGAAAAATTCTAATATGGGCACTTGATCAAATAGGCCTCTCTTATAGTCTAGGAGGGCTCGGTTTTTAACTAGGCGATCATCGAACGTTATTTCTAGGCGTATTTCCTCGAAAAGAAGACCAAAGAGTAGTTAGTTTTTTAATTTTGGACTAAATTGATAGGGTCCCCCCTTTGGAAAAATTCCAATATGGCCACTTGACCAAATAGGCCTTTTCTATAGTCTAGGAGGGCTCGGTCTTTAACTAGGCGATCATCGAACATTATTTCTAGGCGTATTTCCTCCAAAAGCAGACCAAAGAGTAGGTTTTTAATTTTGGACTAAATTCATAGGGTCCCCCCTTTGGAAAAATTCTAATATGGGCACTTGATCAAATAGGCCTTTCTTATAGTCTAGGAGGGCTCGGTTTTTAACTAGGCAATCATCGAACGTTATTTCTAGGCGTATTTCCTCGAAAAGAAGACCAAAGAGTAGTTAGTTTTTTAATTTTGGACTAAATTGATAGGGTCCCCCCTTTGGAAAAATTCCAATATGGCCACTTGACCAAATAGGCCTTTTTTATAGTCTAGGAGGGCTCGGTCTTTAACTAGGCGATCATCGAACATTATTTCTAGGCGTATTTCCTCCAAAAGAAGACCAAAGAGTAGTTTTTTAATTTTTGACTAAATTGATAGGGTCCCCCCTTTGGAAAAATTCCAATATGGGCACTCGATCAAATAGGCCTTTCTTATAGTCTAGGAGGTCTCGGTTTGTAACTAGGCGAACATCGAACATTATCTGTAGGCGTATTTCCGCCAAAAGCAGACCAAAGAGTAGTTTTTTTAATTTTTGACTAAATTGATAGGGTCCCCCCTTTGGAAAAATTCCAATATGGGCACTCGATCAAATAGGCCTTTCTTATAGTCTAGGAGGTCTCGGTTTGTAACTAGGCGATCATCGAACATTATCTCTAGGCGTATTTCTGCCAAAAGCAGACCAAAGAGTACTTTTTTAATTTTGGACTAAATTGATAGGGTCCCCCCTTTGGAAAAATTCCAATATGGCCACTTGACCAAATAGGCCTTTCTTATAGTGTAGGAGGGCTCGGTTTGTAACTAAGCGATCATCGAACATTATTTTTAGGCATATTTCCTTGAAAAGAAGACCAAAGAGTAGTTTTTTAATTTTGGACTAAATTCATAGGGTCCCCCCTTTGGAAAAATTCTAATATGGGCACTTGATCAAATAGTCCTTTCTTATAGTCTAGGAGGGCTCGGTTTTTAACTAGGCGATCATCGAACGTTATTTCTAGGCGTATTTCCTCGAAAAGAAGACCAAAGAGTAGTTAGTTTTTTAATTTTGGACTAAATTGATAGGGTCCCCCCTTTGGAAAAATTCCAATATGGCCACTTGACCAAATAGGCCTTTCTTATAGTCTGGGAGGGCTCGGTTTGTAACTAGGCGATCATCGAACATTATTTCTAGGCGTATTTCCTCGAAAAGAAGACCAAGGAGTAGTTTTTTAATTTTGGACTAAATTGATAGGGTCCCCCCTTTGGAAAAATTCCAATATGGGCACTTCATCAAATAGGCCTTTCTTATAGTGTGGGAGGGCTCAGTTTGTAACTAGGCGATCATCGAACATTATTTCTAGGCGTATTTCCTCCAAAAGAAGACCAAAGAGTAGTTTTTTAATTTTGGACTAAATTGATAGGGTCCCCCCTTTGGAAAAATTCCAATATGGGCACTCGATCAAATAGGCCTTTCTTATAGTCTAGGAGGTCTCGGTTTGTAACTAGGCGAACATCGAACATTATCTCTAGGCGTATTTCCGCCAAAAGCAGACCAAAGAGTAGTTTTTTTAATTTTTGACTAAATTGATAGGGTCCCCCCTTTGGAAAAATTCCAATATGGGCACTCGATCAAATAGGCCTTTCTTATAGTCTAGGAGGTCTCGGTTTGTAACTAGGCGATCATCGAACATTATCTCTAGGCGTATTTCCGCCAAAAGCAGACCAAAGAGTACTTTTTTAATTTTGGACTAAATTGATAGGGTTCCCCCTTTGGAAAAATTCCAATATGATCACTTGACGAAATAGGCCTTTCTTATAGTCTAGGAGGGCTCGGTTTGTAACTAGGCGATCATCAAGTATTATTTCTAGGCATATTTCCTCCAAAAGCAGACCAAAGAGTAGTTTTTTAATTTTGGACTAAATTGATAGGGTCCCCTCTTTGGAAAAATTCCAATATGGCCACTTGACCAAATAGGCCTTTCTTATAGTGTAGGAGGGCTCGGTTTGTAACTAAGCGATCATCGAACATTATTTTTAGGCATATTTCCTCGAAAAGAAGACCAAAGAGTAGGTTTTTAATTTTGGACTAAATTGATAGGGTCCCCCCTTTGGAAAAATTCTAATATGGGCACTTGATCAAATAGGCCTTTCTTATAGTCTAGGAGGGCTCGGTTTGTAACTAGGCGATCATCGAACATTATTTGTAGGCGTATTTCCTCGAAAAGAAGACCAAAGAGTAGTTTTTTAATTTTGGACTAAATTCAGAGGGTCCCTCCTTTTTAAAAATTCCAATATGGCCACTTGACCAAATAGGTCTTTTTTATAGTCTAGGAGGGCTCGGTCTGTAACTAGGTGATCATCGAACATTATTTCTAGGCATATTTCCTCTAAAAGCAGACGAAAGAGTTTTTTTAAAATTTTGGACTAAATTCATAGGGTCCTTCCTTTGGAAAAATTCCATTATGGCCACTTGACCAAAGAAATTAATTTTGCGAGTATTAATTTTAGGTGATTTTCACCACTAGGAAACAATTACGAAATTTAATATTTGCAAAATCTAATACTCTTGAATATTAAAATCGTGAAATTTAGTACCAGACATATAAATATCTATAAAATAACAAAATTCATGCTGGTTCTTTATTAGTTTGTCCAAGAGAGTACTAAAGTGTGACCTGATATTTACAATTTTTCTTTAAATATCCCCCTCATTAATAGTGACAAAATAAATGTGCTTGTCAGTGTATGCAACAGAGTTTTCCAACATTTATGAAATGTTGTTTCATTTTTTTTAGGCCAGAATGCTGATTTTGGATCATGACGTGTTGGAAGTTGTTCTTGGGTCATTGATGGACCATCTTAGGCCTGCCATAAATGGTATGTTTGAATTCCTCTCTCTGGCCAAAAGTAAGAGAATCACTTTTGCATTCATTCTTCCTTTTTGTTACAGAGTAAAGATGTCTTTGTTACGTTGTTTTCACACCTGCCCGAGTATTCCCTGGGATGGAAAAACATGTACCAGGGAGGGGGTGGGGGGTCCTCAAGAATAAATGCCCCCATGGGGGGGTATGGATAAACCCAGGAGTTCCCAAAAAGTTTTGCTCAAAACTTGGTTCTCGAAAAAACAATTGGGCATTTAATTGTCTTCTTGATTCACTTAATTCTTTTCTAGTATGCAAGATTTTTCTTTTCTCGGTTGCTTTGAAAGAAAACCTAAGCACGAAGACTGTAGTGTGTGGACTTTTTGTGATTCCACCATCATCAACTCCTGAATTTGGGCCTGGGAGTGAGTTATGTACGTCTTAATTGAAGTAATTCTACTTTAATTTGAAGTGAACTGTTTCGTGTCAAAGGTTTACATGTCTGAACTTAATCTCTACCTGTCCTGGGAGATTGTACACAGGTTTTGGCACACCCCAAGTATGCGTCATGTCAGTCTGACTGCTTGTTGGTTAATATGGTGACCTGTTTCTTTTTAGAACGGGGAACATTTGAGTTTCAGAGGCATTCCTTCCAAAAACTGAAGAGAGCCTATTACATGATGATAGATCTCAAGTAAGTGCATTATAATCTTGTAGCTTTTGTTGGGCCCTCTTGTGTGGACTGGCATTTGGGTACCCCTTTTGATTTTTTCCGGGGACCACGGCAGGTTCACACACTCTTGTTTTAACCCTTTAAGCCCCAGTATCCACATACAAATTCTCCAAACTGATCTCCGTACATTTCCTTAAAGAATTAGATGAGAGAATTTGTTCAAAGATCTAAGTATTTTCTATTGGGTGGTCATTTTATTGATTCTCATAACTTATCTCTTTACACTTTATGGATGATTGTAAGGAGAAAATTGATCTTGGACACTATTGGGACTTAAAGGGTTAACAGTGGCCGTGTTTTTGCTGACTATTAGGGAGCTTAAGCAACAGCGTTTTTGAGCGACGGATGTCAACCGGAAGTGGACGTTTTGCATCATTGGGCGGTGGTTTGGTTGAAACTCTCAGGTAAATCGTCCTTATAAGAGAAAAGAAACTTATCAATACAAATTTCTTAGCGTCAAGGCATATAGTAAGGGAGAAGACCTCACTTCCGGTTGACGTGCGTTGCTCAAAAACGTCTTTGCTTAAGCTCTCTTATTCACAGGTAGCGGAGAAAGCAGAGAAGTCATTTGTGACCTCGGTTGCAGTTTTAAAATTTTACAGTTAATACAGATAGTGCGATTCGCCGAGTTAGAACTGTTGTAGAATCTAATATGAACTTGACTGATCAGACCATCATGCTATCATGTTAGAAGCCTGGTAAAATATTATTCAATGCTTGGTGAGGGTGGCTAATCAAAATGTTAGGCATGAAAAGAGTGCATTACGGTTTCATCCGCCAAGTTCATATTCATTTATATAGTAAACGAAGGCAACTCTTGCTATCTGTATCAACTGTAAAATCTTAATTAAGCTGCAACCAAAGCACTAATACACCAATGTAGCTTCTCTGCACCCCGTGTCTTATTTTGTAGTCTCTTTGTCATTTTCAATTCGATCATGTACCATGTACTTCCTTTTTGTACAAAAGTAAAAGGTGCTGTCATCCTGTATTTGTTGGAACAGTGTACACAATATTTTTGTACAGTAGCTGCAAATATACATGTCAAAAGCACCTCCCGTCAGCGATGAGAGAATTCTGATCATTTGAATGCTAAATTTGCTTCATATCTCGTTTTCATTTGTAGGTACATTCTGATCCACAAGCCCACAGAATGGACAGAGGAACTCAGGGGGAAGTTTATTAAATTTTTAGACAAGTTCTTTGAGCTGCTCAAGTGTATGCAGGTAATAAGTGCTGTTTCTTCTTCTTTAAATTTAATCAGACTGCAAATTCTCCTTAGCTCCTCTCATAGTGCTTTTTTAAGCAGAAGTGTCTTGAAGTATAAGTTGTAGTGACAAAGTAGTCCTATTTCCTGTACATACCAGTAATAGGCAGATTTAGCAGAGGCTAAAGGCGAAGCTCCTGTTAACGAAAAACATTGCAATAAAGACATCCAATCAGAGTTGGGCCTGCGATCAGTTGAAAACTAGAAACTTGTCAGCTGTAAACTTAAAAAATAAAACACGAAATCTTAGTGGGTCAACACCTGGGCCTGCAATATGGCCGTGTGATAATGGTCAGCGGATAGCCTGTTTTGACAGCTCTAAAATTGATCAATATCAGGTCGCACTCTCCCACACTGGCTAGAATGTGTGACATGGGGTGCATCCTCAAGGTATTGATAATTTTGGCTCCTGGAACACTTTCTCTGACAGTGACACTCTAGCTACGGTAAACGGGCAACAAACTGTGCAACTTGTTTTGCCACATTACTGCAAAACAAGTTGTTCGAAAGCGATGTTGTGCATTTTACCACCCAAGAATCAAACCTGACTTTTGTTGGAATGCAGATTGAAGTTAGGTGGTAAAGCTTGCAACATTGCTTTCCAATTCGGTTTACAGCAATCTTACAAGACAAATTGTACAATTTTGTTGCCCGTTTAACCGTAGCTTTAAGGCAACTAATTCTGTTACCTTTTCATTCTTCTCCTAGGGAATGGATATGACAATACGCAAGACAGGGCGGCATATTGAGACGGAACCTGATTGGGAAGCAGCGTTTAGTCTACAGTTCAGAGTCATGCCAGTTTACACACTTGTGTTTGACTGGTGCGCTAGTGATGTAAGTTCGAAGTGTTATTATAAGATGTAGGCTGAGTATAATATGGTGAGATCTTAAAAGCTTTCTAACAAAACTTTCCCCAACAAAATCAAGCCTAGTAAATGCACGGAAAAGAAAATGGAAAGAAGAAGGGAGGATAGAAAACAAAAAGAAAAAGCTAAGATTCCTGTGTCACTGTTAAATTATAAAACTACACTTGGCTCAGCTTGTTTGCTCATAAAACCGACAGCACCATAAGTTGTTATTTACGCCACTCTCTCTACAGGGGGTCACGAAGGGTTACAAAGGATTAATGGGTTTCCAAAGAGTTACAGGGGGTTACAAGGGGTTACAGGGGATAACAAGGGGTTACAGGATGTTACAAGGGGTTACAGAGGGTTACAATGGGTTACAGGGGGTTACAACGGGTTACAGGGGGTTACAAGAAGTTACAGGGGTTTACAAGGGGTTACAAGGGGTTACAGGGGATTACAAGACGTTACAAGGGGTTACAGGAGGTTACAATGGGTTACAGGGAGTTACAAGGGGTTACAGGGGGTTACAGGAGGTTACAATGGGTTACAGGGGGTTACAAGGGGTTACAGGGGGTTACAATGGGTTAAAGGGGGTTACAAGGGGTTAAAGGGGGTTACAAGGGGTTACAGGGGATTACAAGGGGTTACAGGAGGTTACAATGGGTTACAGGGAGTTACAAGGGGTTACAGGGGGTTACAGGAGGTTACAAGTGGTTACAGAGGGTTACAATGGGTTACAGGGGTTACAAGGGGGTTACAGGGGATTACAAGGGGTTACAGGAGGTTACAAGGGCTTACAGGGGGTTACAAGGGGTTACAGGGGGTTACAAGGGGTTACAATGGGTTACAACGGGTTACAGGGGGTTACCAAAGGGTTACAGGGGGTTGCAAGGGATTACAGGGGGTTACAAGTGGTTACAGAGGGTTACAATGGGTTACAGGGGGTTACAAGGGGTTACTGAGGGTTACAATGGGTTAGAAGGGGTTGCAAGGGGTTACAGGGGGTTACAAGTGGTTACAGAGGGTTACAATGGGTTACAGGGGGTTACAAGGGGTTACTGAGGGTTACAATGGGTTAGAAGGGGTTGCAAGGGGTTACAGGGGGTTACAAGTGGTTACAGAGGGTTACAATGGGTTACAGGGGGTTACAAGGGGTTACTGAGGGTTACAATGGGTTACAAGGGGTTACAGGGGGTTACAAGGGGTTACAGGGAGTTACAAGGGGTTACAGGGGGTTACAGGAGGTTACAATGGGTTACAGGGGGTTACAAGGGGTTACAGGAGGTTACAAGGGGTTACAGGGGGTTACAATGGGTTAAAGGGGGTTACAAGGGGTTACAGGGGGTTACAAGGGGTTACAGGGGATTACAAGGGGTTACAGGAGGTTACAATGGGTTACAGGGAGTTACAAGGGGATACAGGGGGTTACAGGAGGTTACAATGGGTTACAGGGGGTTACAAAGGGTTACAGGGGGTTACAAGGGCTTACAGGGGGTTGCAAGGGGGTTACAGGGGATTACAAGGGGTTACAGGAGGTTACAAGGGGTTACAGGGGGTTACAAGCGGTTACAGGGGGTTACAGAGGGTTACAATGGGTTACAGGGGGTTACAGGGGATTACAAGGGGTTACAGGAGGTTACAAGGGGTTACAGGGGGTTACAAGGGGTTACAGAGGGTTACAATGGGTTACAAGGAGTTACAGGGGGTTACAATGGGTTACATTGGTTTACAGGGGGTTACAAGGGGTTACAGAGGGTTACAATGGGTTGCAGGGGGTTACAAGGGGTTACAGGAGATTACAAGGGGTTACAGGAGGTTACAATGGGTTAAAGGGAGTTACAAGGGGTTACATGGGGTTACAAGGGGTTACAGGAGGTTACAGGGGTTACAAGGGGTTAGGGGATTACAAGGGGTTTCAGGGGATTACAAGGGGTTACAGGAGGTTACAAGGGGTTACAGGGGGTTACAATGGGTTACAGGGGGTTACAATGGGTTACAGGGGGTTACAAGGGGTTACAAGGGGGTTACAGGGGATTACAAGGGGTTACAGGATGTTACAAGGGGTTACAGGAGGTTACAAGGGGTTACAGGGGGTTACAATGGGTTAAAGGGGGTTACAAGGGATTACAAGGGGTTACAGGAGGTTACAATGGGTTACAGGGAGTTACAAGGGGTTACAGGGGGTTACAGGAGTTTACAATGGGTTACAGGGGGTTACAAGGGGTTACAGGGGGTTACAAGGGCTTACAGGGGGTTACAAGCGGTTACAGGGGGTTACAGAGGGTTACAATGGGTTACAACGGGTTACAGGGGATTACAAGGGGTTAGAGGAGGTTACAATGGGTTACAGGGGGTTACAAGGGGTTACAGAGGGTTACAATGGGTTACAAGGAGTTGCAAGGGGTTACAGGGGGTTACAAGTGGTTACAGAGGGTTACAATGGGTTACAGGGAGTTACAAGGGGTTACAGGGGGTGAGAGTAGGTTACAATGGGTTACAGGGGGTTACAGGGGATTTCAAGGGGTTACAGGAGGTTACAAGGGGTTACAGGGGGTTACAAGGGGTTACAGAGGGTTACAATGGGTTACAAGGAGTTACAGGGGGTTACAATGGGTTACAGAGGGTTACAATGGGTTGTAGGGGGTTACAAGGGGTTACAGGAGATTACAAGGGGTTACAAGGGGTTACAGGAGATTTCAATGGGTTACAGGGAGTACAAGGGGTTACAGGAGGTTACAAGGGGTTACAGAGGGTTACAATGGGTTGTAGGGGGTTACAAGGGGTTACAGGAGATTACAAGGGGTTACAAGGGGTTACAGGAGATTTCAATGGGTTACAGGGAGTACAAGGGGTTACAGGAGGTTACAGGGGTTACAAGGGGTTAGGGGATTACAAGGGGTTACAGGGGATTACAAGGGGTTACAGGAGGTTACAAGGGGTTACAGGAGATTACAAGGGGTTACAAGGGGTTACAGGGGGTTACAATGGGTTAAAGGGGGTTACAAGGGGTTACAGGGGGTTACAAGGCTTTACAGGGGATTACAGGGGGTTACAAGGGGTTACAATGGGTTGGAGGGGGTTACTAGGGGTTACAGGAGATTACAAGGGGTTACAGGAGGGTACAATGGGTTACAGGGAGTTACAAGGGGTTACAGGGTGTTACAAGGGGTTACAGGGAGTTACAAGGGGTTACAGGGGGTTACAAGGGGTTACAGGAGGTTATAGGGGTTTACAAGGGGTTAGGGGATTACCAGGGGTTACAGGGGATTACAAGGGGTTACAGGAGGTTATAAGGGGTTACAGGGGGTTACAAGTGGTTACAGAGGGTTACAGGGGATTGCAAGGGGTTACAGGGGTTACAAGTGGTTACAGAGGGTTACAATAGGTTACATGGGGTTGCAAGGGGTTACAGGGGGTTACAAGTGGTTACAGAGGGTTACAATGGGTTACAGGGGGTTACAGGGGGTTAGAAGGGGGTTACAATGGGTTACAGGGGGTTACAAGGGGTTACAGAGGGTTACAAGGGGTTACAGGGGGTTGCAAGGACTTACAGGGGGTTACAAGGGGGTTACAGGGGATTACAAGGGGTTGCAGGAGGTTATAAGGGGTTACAGGGGGTTACAAGGGGTTACAGAGGGTTACAATGGGTTACAAGGTGTTACAGGGGGTTACAAGGGGTTACATTGGGTTACAGGGGGTTACAGAGGGTTACAATGGGTTGGAGGGGGTTACTAGGGGTTACAGGAGATTACAATGGGTTACAAGGGGTTACAGGAGGGTACAATGGGTTACAGGGAGTTACAAGGGGTTACAGGGAGTTACAAGGGGTTACAGGAGGTTACAGGGGTTTACAAGGGGTTAGGGGATTACAAGGGGTTACAGAGGGTTACAATGGGTTACAGGGGATTGCAAGGGGTTACAGGGGTTGCAAGTGGTTACAGAGGGTTACAATGGGTTACATGGGGTTGCAATGGGTTACAGGGGGTTACAAGTGGTTACAGAGGGTTACAATGGGTTACAGGGGGTTACAAGGGGTTACAGGGGGTTAGAAGGGGGTTACAATGGGTTACAGACGGTTACAATGGGTTACAGGGGGTTACAAGGTGTTACAGGGGATTACAAGGGGTTACAGGTGATTACAAGGGGTTACAGCGGATTACAAGGGGTTGCAGGAGGTTACAAGGGGTTACAGGAGGTTACAAGAGATTACAGAGGGTTACAAGGGGTTACAGGAGGTTACGATGGGTTACAGGGGGTTACAAGAGATTACAGGGGGTTACAGGAGGTTACAGGGGGTTACAAGGGGTAACATGGGGTTACAGGGGGTTGCAAGGGGTTACAGGGGGTTACAAGTGGTTACAGGAGGTTACAGGGAGCTACAAGGGATTACAGGGGCTTACAAAGGATTACAGAAACCTTTTTTTTAGCTAGATGGTCGTTAGATACTCTTTCTTGGTTTATTTTGCATAAAAATCAGAGTTGAAGAAACCTCCCATTTTTGACGAAAACCATGGTCTAACCCCTTTGGAATAATTTGAATTTTGCGTTTTGCATAAACAGCTGTTTTTATGGTCTTCAAAGTCTTCTTTTGTCTCTAGAACGTCAGCAAACACTTTTTCTCGATCTATTTTTGATAAACACAAAAGATGAAAAAACTTCAACTTTTTGACCAAATTCATGGCTATCCCCTTCAGAAAAATGCCAATTTCGCGTTTTTTTTAAATGCAGTTTTTTATTGTCTAGAAAGGCTTGTTTTCTAACGAGAACGTCACCAAATACTTTTTGTCGGTGTATTTCGTATAAAACGAAAGGTTAACAAAATTTCAAAATTTTTATTAAAACCATGGACTTTGGAAAAATGCAAATTCTGTGCGTTTTGGAACCGATGTTTTCATAGTCCAGAAACGCTTGTTTGCTACATAAAACGTCGAAAATCGCTTTTTCACGATTTATTTTTATGATCTATTACATGGGGATACAGGGGGTTACAGGGGGTTACAAGGGGTTACAGGTAGTTACAAGGGGTTACATGAGGTTACATGAAGTTACAAGGGGTTACAGGAGGTTAGAAGGGGTTTTAGGGGGTTACAAGGGATTACTGGTGATTACAATAAGTTGAAAGGTTTTGTCGAGAAAGTTTAACTTGAATCTTAACCCTTCGCGAGGTACTGCGATACACGTTTCTTTTTTTAAGATTTTCCACCTGTCGCAGTAGATTGGAGAATTTTTTAGGTCATTTTGCCATGGTGGGAAACAGTTCTGGATGGCAACAAAACGAAAACGTCACTTAAAAAGTGAATTCGCACTGTTTCAAGCTTATTTAATTTCATTGAATTTTTAAAGTTGTGTTCACCTACATAAAAAGAGCGCGTGAAATTAGGAAGTTTCACTTCGCAGTTGTGCAACGACGGCTAAGAAATTTACACTAATAAAGCGTGATGCACGTGCAAAGTTGTTGTTTTTGTAACACAAGCCTACTGCTTGTTTGGCGTTGTCGTTGCTTTTAAGGTCTCAATTTTTGCGATCCAGACATTTTGCCACCATGATATCGTAAGGTCACACTTGTCCTCTCTGTTTACCATACAGTAAGGAATATTTGGTTGAAAATGATTAAATTTTCCTCACTGTTTTTTAATGCAGCTCCAGATCTTTAGAACAGCCATCCTTGAGGCGATTAAAACGCTTTTGGAAGCGAGAAAAAAGCATCCGGAAGAAATCTCCATGCGCCATCAAGAGGGTAAGAGTAACTTAAACAATCCCTTATTTAAAGAAGTAATCTGGCCTAGTTGTTGTTGTACTACTCGCGTTACCGTCTGTATTCCACGGTCTTTGTTTTACAGAGTTTAAAACTCAATCATATTGGGCGAATTCATGAGACGAGAAGCTTTTTTGGTGATTTTGTTCTTTTCTTTAAGTCTAAGAACTTTTCTTTCGTGGAGGAGATTTTTTAAAGCGTATCACATTTACGTCGACGCCGAACAGCATTGCACGTGCATCACGCCTTTTGGTACATTTCTTTAAGCTAGAACAGATACAACAACTCCCAACATTATTTTGTCGTGCCCAGATTAGCGTATTAGTTTTTTGCGAGGCTTGCCGTATATTGTAAAACTTTATCGTTTCGTTAATAAATACATTGTTGTTGGTGGTTGTGTTCATTGTTGAACCAACAGTGTTGGGCCAACAATGTTGTTGCGTCCGTTTGCAAGTAGCTAAACGTTTTTTTCAAACTTTGCGCAACTACTCCCACCAACATGCAACAGGGTGTGCAAACGGACGCAACATGTAAGATCCAACAATTTTGAGTCCGTTTACACGGGGCTTTACTGTCGACGTGAAACCTTCCCGTTTTCATGTTCTTTTTATTATATGTTTTTCAAGAAATTTAGTGAGCATGTGAGAATACAAAGAAAGAAACGTGTTTTTTTATTTCCCCACCTCGCCTCTTGGGCTAGCGGTCATTTATCCCACGCAGTTTTATTTTCATACGCGCTTTCTTAGATCTCTTAAGCCTCGTGCAAACGGACATAACATTGTTGGATGTTGTATGTTGCGTTCGTTTGCACACCCTGTTGCAAGTTGTTGTGCAAAGTTTGAAACTGGTTAAACTTTTAGCTACGTGTTTAAACTGAAAGGCAACATTGTTGGAGTTTTTGGCCCACAATGATGCGTCCGTTTGCACGAGGCTTTAAGTCAAAATAGAGTGTCTGTGAAAAGTCTACACTCGGACTTCCATGTGTGACCTGCTCTCTAAGCGACCACCTATCTAAAACGCCAAAATTTTCCCAATCGAACTCCTGTAATGAGAACCTATCGTAAACGACCCAGCTCTCATTAGCAAGAGCGACCACGTTTTGTTTTGACAGTTTTCGACTGTCTTTAACCTCTTGTAAGCAACCATAGTGGTCTCTTTGGTCGCTGTTTGTTCTACACCACTCAGAATGTACGAGTAACTTTCAGTGACTACATGGAACTATTACAAGAATCAAACTATTATACGCAACGTGCAAATTGCGATCAATTAAGTCGCTGCCAAGAGGTAGATGTGTCGGGACCTCTTCTCGAAAGAGACACCTTTAGTTTGATTCTTGTAAGCGACCATGATATCTTTGCATTTGGTTGGTCGCTTCTGGGAAATTCTACAGCCCGAGAAAACAGCCGAGATTTCGAGACGCCAAGGAGTGTGAGAAATGAGCGCAGAAATTCCATACTGGTGACCCGTGACCACCCAGATCTTGGTAGTGCTTCTTTTGTTGGGCCGGGTGGGAAATTTTGCTTCAACCAATCAGAAGCACTAAACAGATGGACATCATCTGTATAGAATTTTCGCTCTCGTTTCTCAGACGTCATTTCGCGGGGAAACCAATGAAAGGCTGGGTCACGAAATGCTGATTTCTCAGGTCAGGGGTTCTACGGTAGGAGATAAATTTGTTTGACATGTTACATCTTGTTGTTTTTGGACAGTGTTTGGCCGTGCTTTCAAGCTATTCCAGTATGATGTGTCGAGTGCGCCTGTGTCTGTTCATTTACCAGTGTCAAGATTTCTTGCAGGTCAGTGTATATTAGAGAACTTTAAGGTGATCTAACACGCGACGATTCGACATTGTTTCGAATTGTTCCAACATTGTTCCAACATTGTAACGCTGTGTTGCGTTAAAATCGTCGTTGCGAATTGTCTGGTGTAACATCACCTTTAGATTCTATGACGTGGACGACTACGAGACATGCTCAGTACTAAGTATGCTCGTGCGTTAACCAGCGTCATTTTGGCGGGAAAACGTGGTAGCCGTCGTCATTCTAATACGAGTTTTAGCGAGAACAAAGCGAGAACGTCGTAGCAGCGAAAACAAGTTATCCTAATGTTAGGAATTTTATTATTTAGCTAATTTTTGTGCTGAAAAAAAAAGTATTTATTTTTAGAGAATAGGCGAGAAAACTTAAAATGAAATCTCGTCCTCGTCCTTAAACCTGAAGCTCTCTGTGACTCTGTTGCTCGCAATTTTGTGCCAGCTTCGTGTGATTATCGGGATCTCTGATTGTTTTACTAGATTGAAAACGTGATAGCCGTCTTCATTGTACTAGGAGTTAAGGCAGAAATCTCGTAGGGGGGGGGGGGGGGGGAAACAAGTTATCAAAACTTGGACGTTTTATTATATTGCGATTGGGAGACGGCTAAACTTCCTTCAATAAAATTAGCAGTGCTAACTGTTCTGGTGAACAAAGTGCAATGAAGCGTTGCGCGGCGTGTATTTTTTTAGTATACGCGAAAAAACGTTTATGTGAAATCTCGTTCTCGTAGTCGTTTTTCCGTCCCCTTAAGGTCAGTATTATAATTATTCGTGTAGGTGTAACGAGTTAAACGTTCCGCCCACTGCAGACACACTGATTTGTTTTTACCACTACTTTGAAACATACAGCCGGATTTCGTTTAAAATGAACAAAATGGTCTGTGAAAACTTATAAAGTAAAAATGTGGAGACGTAGGTTGCCCGTGAGGTTTAACCAACACAAGAAAAGGTTCCCTCTCTTTACTAAAGAAAAGGGAGACTTTCTACATTTCGCTCGCCATTGTTGTGTACTATTGCTGTATTACTAATACACACGGTTCAGTTCTCACTAAGATTTTGAGTTGTCCGGTAAATACTGCAAGTGGGCGGGAAACCAAACAGCGAGCAGTTTCGTTTGGTGCTATTTTTCATCTGTTTCCCTTTGAACGTAGCCGGGGGGCCACGTTCATAGTAGCGGGGGGGCAGATCCCCTTTCCAGTCTTATTGACAGCCCTAAATACATGTCAGTTAGTTTGCGTTTCAGTAAATTCTGGTTTTCCTTTTAGGTCTTCTGTTGTCCTGTGACAAGTATAATCTAACCTTCTGGGGACTGTTCGGATTTGAAACTGAGGTAAGGCTGTTATAATTACATTAGCAGCTTTTTAATTTCTGTTGCCAGGTGGTTCTAACCTTTGAGTCTGTGGTCGAAATCCTTTGCCTAAGCCTTTCAAATTAAACGTGTTCAGCGGTACTGTTTATTTAGAGTCTATGGATGAAATCCTATGGTGTTACCATTCAAATGAAACCTCTTCAGCTGTACTTTTACATGGTACTATTTATTTAATATGTAATCCTAACTTTTGAGACTGTGGACCAAGTCCTGTAGTGCGACCAGAGTAGCAGTACGTCTCGTGAATCTCAAATAGAAGGCTTGATCGCAGGCTGACATATATCGAGTATGATTATGTATGTACTCCTTTATTTATTTGTGCTCAGGATGACAGACTGAAGTTATTTCTAATGGAGTACCCGCTGCGAACTCTTGCCATGGTTGCTCAAGTTCAAGCTGGGATGTGGAGAAGGAATGGTTATGCAGTCATTAATCAGGTATACAGATTTAAGAAATCTATCTTCTTGTGTCAATTGTTGAATTTTTCACTTACAGAACGGTTGAAGCCCCAAAAAGAAAGAAATATCTTAATTGCCAGACTCTCCAATCTACAGTCTCTTGTCTTGTCTCTTGAAATGACCAACTTTCAGCGCTTTTGAATTTCAAACTCGTCCAATTTACAGTCGAAATAGTTTCTCGAACATCAGTTCTAAAAAATAAATACCTCTATGAATAAATAAGAAGATAAATAGATAGATAATCTATAAATAAATAAAACAACATGAGATGAAATTTGACTTCTTGTGCACTTTATTGATTGAATTTCATCCTTAACGTCCTTAAAGTCGCTCTTTGTCACTTTATTTGATTTACCACAAAATATAAATAACGGTAAAACAAGACAGTTACACGAAAAGCAAATGAAAGTGGCGAGGAAGCCCAAAAAGAAACCATGAGGCTTATAGACATTGGGCTCCCTCAGAGTAAAATTTAATTAACAGTAACAGTGAGGCCAGGATCGAAAGTAAAATACACTGAAGGTAAGTATAAATTAACTAATTACATAGACTGAGTTGACAAAATATAAAGTATGGTACATGTAACAACGAGTATAAAAATAATATCAGACATGTGAAGAAAGGTAACTATTTACTACAAGCTCTAATTTATTTACAACTTCGTTTTCCAACCAGGTGTATCACTATTTCAATGTCAAATGTCGGTCCGTCATGTTTGACAAGGACGTTATAATGCTTCAGGTATCTCTTCTAATACGTGTTAGTAGTTTAGCGATATTCTTTTAATCATTAGGAGTTGTTCTGACGTGTTTTCTGTCCTACTTTATAACAAATAACGCTGTGACAGCAATTTAGACTTGCTACAAGTCGATCTCTGATAAGTTCTTAAAAGTAAACGAAGCGAGCTTCTCGATGTCGACTTGTTCCGCCTGAGGGGATATAAAAAGGCGTAACCAACCAGGAAAAAAATAAAGGACTTTTAGAAAGTCTAACAGCTATTCAACTGAGGCGAAAGCGAGTTATAGGCCGACCTCGTAATATGTGAGAGGAAGTGGAATCTGGGTGATTTAGATTAGGCAAAAGTTTTTTCAAGGCCACTACTGTGATCGAGTTTTTGTGGATTTTGGTCTACAGTGTAAATGTGAGACTATCAACTAGAAAAACCTCTGGTAAAAGGAGAAGTTTTACTTTTTATATTTGATCAATTTGTAGGTTGTGGCATCGTGTCTTGACAGTGATTACTTCCTGGTAGCCCTTCTTGACAAGTTTGGACTTGTCAACTGGGCCATGTAAGTTGTATTTAGTCGTAGCTAAATAAAGATTTTATGCTGATAGTGAATTATTCGTGGCCACCAGCCAGGAGCGAGAGAAACCATGGCACTTTCGAGTCAGTGATGGTAGATCTGGCCATTTTGAGGTTAGCTTGCAAATAAAACCGTCCGCCCTCCCTCCTAGTGTCCAGTCCCTAGTGGCGAGCAGCGAGAAGAGACCAAACAAAACTAAACTAACGTTATTTCAAAATTGATAACACGTGACAGTTCCAAGAATTTATATAAGCCTGTAACCCTCTTAGAGTTACCAACTTACTGGAGACACTTTCCCCATCGGATTGGAATTTGGAATGTTGGTTTTTGTTTTTTGAGGAGAGGGAAAAACTGGAGAACACGGAGAGAAACCTCTCGGAGAAAAGGGAGAAAACCAGCAGCAAACTCAACCCACGTGCTAATTGCGTCGACTCCTGTACTCGAACCCAGGCCAAATTGGTGGCAGGCGAGTGCTTCATCCACTGTGGTATCCTCACTCCCCACCCCCAGTCCCTCTTTAAACGATAAATAGATGATATTGTATATGTTGGGATTCAATTTTATCCTTGGTTCAAATTTTATTTTCCTTTGTTTAAAACTCATTATCATACATTACCATACCCCAAAACAAAGGAAAATAAAATTTAAACCAAGGATAAAATTGAACCACAACATATACAAACCCGAAATCATACCTTGCTGACATGTGACTGAATTTGCCATTCATACACAGGCGTAGTTTTGATGATAGCAGATTTGACCAGGTAAAACTCATTTCTGTCCGTTGCTGTAATAACTCATTTGTTTTGCTTTTTAACCGATTTAGTGCTTCAGAATCTATGCTACTATTGCTGTTGTGAAGCAGTAATGGTTTGTTGTTCCATTTCAGGAGAAACTTGGCCAGAAGTTGACCATCGCAGAATCCTTTTTTTCTCTGCTCATAGCCATTGTAGGTAAGGCGGTGTCAAGTGTCAACAGGGAGCTTAAGCCGGAAGTAAGGTGTCTTCTCTTTTAATATGCCTTGACACTTCCAAACTTGTATTGCCAAGTGTCTTGATTAACCCTTTCAGCCCTAAGAGTGATCAGCATCAAATTTCTCCTTGTAATATCAATGCTTTGTAAAACAGAGTGGTCATGAGAATTACGGACAAGATCACAATAGATGAATTTGCTCGATATTTTATCAACTTCTCCCCACTACTTCTGTAGGAAATGAATAGGGGTAACAAATGAGAATTCAAATTTTGATCTTAGGGTTTAAAGTGTTAAACATTTTTGCTTGAGCTCACTAGCGTCTCAACGGCACAGTTCGGTGCTCAGTGATTTTGCGTCGCTGCTCTTCACGCTTTGTGTGATCACACGTCTGGATCCCGCAAGACCCGACCAGGGCAGGTTGGTTGAGATCCTGTAATCGAGGGAATGCGTTTGTGAACAATGTAACCGAAAAATGTTTGTTTTGAGAACATTTATGGAAAGAACAACTTCGGGGCCTTGTGTGAGAACATAATTATTTTTAGAGGCACAATTCTACCGGGATTTTACAAGCAAGGTTGCGTTTGTTTTTGTGAAATTTAGGTGAACGGTATTTCCCTGGTGTTGGGCGCGTGTCAGCGGATGAATTTATGAGAAGGGAGATCATTCACAAGCTATGTCTCAAACCCATGACGCATAGCGAGCTCGTCAAGGCTTTGCCGCTGGACAATGAACTGGAGGACGAGGAAGGGGTGGATGGCATCATTGAGTCTGTTTCGACATTCAAGTAAGGAATCTTAGATCATTTATTGTTTAGTATACTTACCCGGTATCGCGAGGTCACGGGTTCAAACCCCGTTGAAATCCTGATTTTTTTCTTTTTTCAGGCTTCTTTGCGCAATTGCATAAATTGCGTTCACTGTGACGATCATTTCTTCATTTCAGTGTTTCTTGTCCCAGGGGAAAGAAAGCCCTTACA
Organism: Porites divaricata; assembly: GCA_038088405.1. Lineage (NCBI taxonomy): Eukaryota > Metazoa > Cnidaria > Anthozoa > Scleractinia > Poritidae > Porites > Porites divaricata. Next base: position 2,684,330 of record JBBMOI010000007.1, on the reverse strand, counting down.
TTATCTCCAGATTCAGTCCGCTTAATACGGACACTGTCTATGGCCCTCTAAGTGTCTGTATTAATGGGGTTTGACTGTATTCCTTATTAAATACAAGAGTTGTTGCCACATAATCAATTACCAGTAGATGCATTGTGTCGTTCCATAACTGATTTTAAGCGTTATTTGATTATAGGAAACCTGGAGTTACAGGTAAAGGCCTTTACGATCTGAAACCAGAGTGCCTCAAAGAGTACAACCCATTTTTCTATCACTACACGCGGATAGAGCAGTCCAAGGTGAAACTTTAATACTTGTTGCTGTTAATATTAGCTATAGGCTGTAATTTCTCCCATTTTTTGGAACAGTCATTTGTGTGATAACACGGGCGAGAGGGCGATTTACAGACGATTTTCGCCCTTTTACCAGCGCACCCATAGTCTCTCTGGAAAATAAAACTTTTGAAATGCTGTATTCTTTTAATTTTTAATATAGCTTTTTACGGGGGAGCGTCTAAATTCTGTAGCGCATTCCTTTCGTATTTTTCTTGGGAGTAAATATTGCCCTTTTTTAACTTTCCCGTATCCCGTGCCCGTCACGAAAAAATTGTGATTTTATTGGCTGCAACTTCCAACCACGTGCGGGTTAGGTTGGATTCAACAGTTAGAAAAAAATACTGCGTCTGCTGTGTCCCGTGTCCGTTGTGTCCCATTCTGTCCCATTCTGTCCCTGGCATCCCTTGTGTCCCCTGTGTCCCCTTGTGTCTCCAATGTGTCCCATTCTGTCCCTTGTGTCCCCTTGTGTCTCCTGTGTCTCCTGTGTCCTCTTGTGTCCCCTTGTGTCTCTTGTGTCCCCTGTGTCCCCTTGTGTCTCCAATGTGTCCCATTCTGTCCCTTGTGTCCCCTTGTGTCTCCTGTGTCTCCTGTGTCCTCTTGTGTCCCCTTGTGTCTCCTGTGTCTCCTGTGTCCTCTTGTGTCCCCTGTGTCCCCTTGTGTCTCCAATGTGTCCCATTCTGTCCCTTGTGTCCCCTTGTGTCTCCTGTGTCCTCTTGTGTCCCCTGTGTCCCCTTGTGTCTCTTGTGTCCCCTGTGTCCCCTTGTGTCCCCTGTGTCCACCTGTGTCCCCTTTTCCATTAAAAAAAGGAAATATTCGGCGGTGTTGCCCCTGTTTGTCATATGGCACGAAAACTTTGATGGGTTTTATTGCTTTTATATGACAAGAAGCAGGGTTTTTCACACGTATAGGAGGTCAAATTATGTGACTTTTCGTGAAAATAAAAAATCAAAACACAAAGTTCTGCTTGACTTGTTCAGGAATTAATTCGTTTAATTTTTAATAATCAACTAACAGCTCACTGATTTATTTATTTGGGCGACCAACTTAGAGGCCCCCAGCTAAAATGTTTGGGAGTCCGAAGTGCTCCCCGACTATCTGCGACTATCTTTTAGGTCTAGGCAGCCTGGCTAAAATGCTTGGCAAGGGCTCCCTGAAAAGTCTCTTTAGAGCACAGCCTTGCGCCCTGTAGTTATTCGAAGTCTGATACATTACATGCTATTGTTGAAGTGCATTTATCGAGGATATTATTAAAGCCGGAATGCTCATTTTAGTGAACTACCCCGTAGTCTTAACATATATGGTGGTAATATTAATGTAAGTTTTGTTTTGAGAAGCAAAGGAACCCATCTGTGTAACTCATCTTCTAGTGTATTTAACAGAACATCTCCCTCTCTCCTGCACAAATTTGTTGTTGATATACTGCTCCACTTTCCAATGCACATTTTCACATTTGTTGTTGATACACTGCTCATCTTTCCAATGCCATTCAACATAATTCTTACTTACCCTAACACATCCCGCGTAACGCCTTCAGGCGTCTTCTTGTTCTTTTTACTTTTTCTTTGAAAATCGCATCATTGTTGTAGAAAAAAAAATTTTTCACTTTTCTTTTTGATAGACAGAGGAGCATATACGAAAGAAGATGACAAACGATAAAGATGAAGGTATAACCATGTCCATAAGCTAATCATACATCTGAAGTACTCTTCTGTACCTTATCTGCCGGCTCAGAAGTTAGACGTGAATAAAGAGCTTAGCATTTATTTATTCTCAAGTGTTTTATTCACACACTCAAAAGTAACAATCATTTTTTACACTCACAATCGGCGACAAAATTGTTGAGACATTGTACTCAAATAGGGTAAATTCGGAGAACAAAAGAATCCACACCCCTCCCTCCTCCCCTCCATTCAAAGTTAGGGTGTTTGTTGTTTTCTATAGGTAGCTCGAACAGCGGGATAGCATTGCATTGTTTTCCCCTTTTGAAGTCAGTAAAACGTCTGAAAGCCCCTTTAGGGCGAAGTTTCTCAACTAATTTTGTCGCTCATTGCGGGTACAATACACTGAAACAACCACTTGGAAGACCATTAGTTCCTGCTCCGTAGAAGCTTTCTCTACATTGTTCACGCTGTTACACCTTCATTTAAACTTTAAACCATTGGGGCTAAGTGGGAGATTGGGTCGACGTGGCCTCGAATTGCACTATAGGACTGTTTTAGTGAACGAATCAATTGACCCAGTTTCCCCGCTCAACTTTGTAACAGCCAATCAAAGACGCGATAGAATCCCTAAACAGTCCCATCGAGCAATTCGGTACAACACCGACCCAGTCTCAGGACAACCACAAAACGGCCATAAGGAAGATACTGTTCGACGTTTTAAACGGCGTCACCAATGGTCACTATTTTGAGGTTTACCCTCAATAGTTAACCTTACGACTTCTACAGCGTAATGAATAGTATCTTTGGCTATAAGGCTAAGTAACGATCATTTTCATTCACGGAGTCCAATTTATTAATCGTTAGGCACATTTAGCAAAGACAACGTGACGTCAAATGAGAAGCGAAAACGCGCGGAAGGGACTGAAAACGATTTACGGTTCTCAGTTTACCACTCTGCCATTGGTCAATTCTATTTTTAGGTCTGCGCGTTCACTGTTGTCGATGCGTGACAACCGATGTCTCTGGCTAAATATGTCTATTAGGAGCGACAAGGTTCACATTTTGCATAATATTTTGCAGTTGGTCCCCCACCGATCCCCCCTGAGTTCTGTGAGCCTTTCAGTAAGGTGTTGAAACTGATGTGCTGTAAGACGCTTGTGGGTCTGATGAATACCCTTGTCAGTCGTGTCAATAAACCACACCCAAGGGCTGTTACCGATTTACTGTTTCAACAGGTACGTTGTTTTCTGCCTTAAAACAGGCGCTTTTGCTTCGCGATACTTTTGATTTGCGAGAAGTTGGATGGTCAAATTTTGAATCGCATGGCTGCCAAGCAGGATCCCATCTCCTGCTGTCAAGTTGGTTAACAGGTCAACTTAGTTTCGTGCTTCTTCACTTATCTCTTTACCTGATTTGTTTACTAGGTTCTCCATTTGGTATGCCTTGCTCTTCATGAAGAAAACCGAAAAAATATGACTGGAAATAATAGTGACTTTAATTTCATTACCATGGCAACCTCGACGGAAGGTACTGGGCATGTTTTTTTCAAATTGTTATTGTTGACAAGTTTTGATTTCTTGGTGTGTGATGATGTCAGATTCCTATTTGAAATCTCTCCTACACACTCTCTGACATACGTTGCTCTCTCGTTACACTTCGATTTAGTTAAAGGATAGAGAGTTTTAACCGCGGCAGGATTAGTTCAGTCGGTAGAGCGCTTGACTGCAGAGCGTGTGGTCGCGGGCTCGATCCCTAGTGCCAGACCAATACACAGGGCCTCAAAACAACTGAGAAATGGGGGTATTTCCTTTACCCTGCAAACGGCTAGAACTTCGTGTGGTAAGGAGAAAAAATAAACTGTATATACAAGTATAGAAGAGTTTTGAATGACTGAATTTTCCCTAGTGCACTGCTGACTTTGGGTAATATCTTTCGTTATTTTTGACACATTTAGGTCAACCACAGAGTCTCCTGAAATCGCTGGAGGATATTCACAACATCGAGTGTCCAGACATGTGCAAAGAGCATGTCTCACAGCTGGACTGGATTATTAAGGTACATAGAGGAAATTACATGGCCGCGTGGAGATACGAAATTTCTCTTCGAGAGTTGAAAAATATTTCACAAGTGAGCAGAGCGAACGAGTGAAATATCTTTTCAACACGAGAAGAGCAATTATGTATCTCCAAGTGACCATGTAATGTTCTATTTATTATATAAACACTAATGAAATATCATACCATTTTACTTCAATAGTTTTTTGGTCTGAAAGGTGCGGTTTATTATGAAGCCATAACAACGGTGATATTTTCACATGTGAAGGTATCAAGTTTTCGCGCCAAAGCTCACTTGATATTTCATTTGTGTTTATATAATAATTAACAATTATTCCTCGAGCCCGAATGGGCTCTGAGTCAATAGCCCATGAGGCCGAAGGCCGAATGGGCTATTGACTTAGAGGCCATGAGGGCGAGAGGAATAATTGTTTTAGTAAAATCCAACTAGTTGGTCAAAAATGTCGAGAAAAGTTTAGCTAGTTAAAGCTAGAGTTTAGCCCTTTTTTGCCCCCAAAAAGCCCGCGCTTTTCGCTACTAGTGGGCTATAACATACAGCCTAGTAGTAGCTCAACCAATCAGAACGCAGCATTGCTGATAGACCACTAGTTGGATTTTACTAAAAAGAGTTAATGAATGGCGCCAGGCCTGGTTCCAGTTTTTAAAAAGGGTCAGCACTTTTTAACATCTGTCGAAAGGCCCTTGGACACCTTATGAAGTTTACACAACGTAGTATTCCTTATCGTTTTGGACTAGCCGGTTAAGCACTGCGTTTTACGGATGTTAAGCACTGCCTTTACTGATTAGGGTTAAGCACTTCCTTTACTGATTAGGGTTAAGCACTGTTTCGAAGCTGGTTAGGTTCCTTTTTGGGGGGGTTGATGCTATGTGTACTTTAATCTACCTTGTGTAAACTTCATAAGGTGTCCAAGGGCCTTTCGACGGATGTTAACGAGTGCTGACCGTTTAAAAGGTGGATAGTGCTATCCACTGGATAAATCTAACAAATTTGGCGCTAGTTTCTCAATCAAACTCCAATAAAAAAAAAACCGTGGCTTATCCTTATGTGTTTTCTCACGCTACCATCGGCTGTGTATTTGGTTTGAGTTCTTATTGGATAATTGACTTTCCTGCGCTTGGTGTCCGCTACGTGTCTTTACTTTGAGTACTAAATGGTTAATTGGACTTTCCCGCACTTGGTGTGCGCTACGTGTGTGAGTTCTGATTGGTTCATTAGACTATCTTTATCAGTTTTGGTTTGCTTAAGTTTTGCTTTTGCAGCACTGAACTCGAAACCCGCCTAGTATGGGTGCTTAAAATAAGTGACGGTCCCCTTTTAATTATATTTCCGTAGACGTTTCACAAAGAGCTCGCTGCACGAGACGTAAAGCCCCGGGGGGTAGGTGCTGCGCGCCCCTCCCTGGCGAGGAGTGTTTCACAGGAGGAGGAAAAAGCAAGAAGGGCGAAGCTTGCACAAGAGAGACGCGCTAAAGTCATGGCTCAGATGTCTGCTTTACAGAAAGTGTTTATCAAGGAAAATGCCCAGTTACTGGCGTCAATGGAGGCAGAAGAGTACGATTCGATTCTCTAAACCTTTTCTCCCCACTGTCATTTACATAGACATGAACTGCAGTTCTTACTGTTGTTTTTTCATATCTCAAGTTTGTTGCTTGTTTGAGATTTGCCGAAACTGTTTTCCAAATCTTGCCGTACCTACAGATCTGTATCAAAACTTATACTGAGTTTTTAAAATGAAATCATACATTCTTATTGTAATTTCAAGTGAAGTTTAAGTTTAAAGTTTTTTGTTAACCTCTATTGCCTTAGTTTCAACACTTCTGAGCCTCACGTGGAAACCAGTGAACCCAGCCTAGAAGAGCCAGTTGTGCTTGGTGTTCAGCGGTGTCGGCAAGATCTACGAGCACCTCGCAATGTAACCGAACCTTGTATTCTTTGTCAAGAACAACAAGAGGTACGTTGCAAAGAAGAGAAACCCGGGGATGCGTGTTTGATTATTTTAAGTGACCCATGTAACATTTCAGTCTTCCACAAGACCGCCTGTTGTTTAAACTGTTATCGCCGGAAATTCTACAATCGTACCCGACTTAAGATCAAAATTTACTTCTTGTTTGGCTTACTTGCAGGTCAACAGCGATGGTCGCGCGGTTGTCATGGCTTCTTTTGTCCAGCGGTCGACTGTTATGTCTCGCTCCCGCGGGAAGATGTTTGAGACTGGGGACGAAGTCGACCCGCTGCACACCCCGAGGGACCTCTACTGGGGCGTTCATGTCACCAGCTGTGGTCACATGATGCATAGTGATTGTTGGCAGGGATTCTACAAGTCTGTTATGGTGAAAGAACGAAGAGCTTTGCGCATGGGGCAGCATTTTACTGTGGATATCACCAAGGGGGAGTTTTTGTGTCCGCTTTGCGGATGTATCAGCAACACAGTCCTACCAGTCCTGCCTTCCCTGTTTAACGGACAGGGAGAGGGGTAAGGAAATTTGTATCAAGGAGACAAGTACTATGCCTGATTATATCTTTGTAAACTCCACCTGTAAGGGAAACTGCCCACCTACCCCTCCCCCAACTCAACCTTAACACTTACTTCTAACTTAGGGCAAATTGTTGACTTAGGGGAGGGGTAGGTGTTTAGTTTCCCAGAGGCCTAAATTGATCCGACAGATTATTTGTTACAATTTTCAGCTGTGTCGAAGAGGTCACCGTCGCAGAATTTCTTAGCAGCATGCAGGACGTTGTCTCTTCAAATTTCAGCTTGTTTTCAGAAGAAGATGAAACGAAAGGGAAGAAAGGTGCATTAAACTTTGTTTTAAAGCCCTATGAATCGTTACTAAAGCTTGCGTCACTTTCCTTTAGAGCTACTCGAAAAACTGGCCTTTCGGCCCATAAGAAATTGTCTACGCGATCAATGTGAGATTAACCTCAAGACGAGGCTTCTGAGTTATGAGTTGCAGTGTAGGGTGGTTAGCGATTGTAGAATGTCATCTCGTCGTGCCATGAGTGCTCTGGAAGTGGTCAAAGAGATTTTAGAATGCTCGAATGCTCAATTAAAATTAAAAATTTTGAGGCTAGCCCCGTCCTCATTTTTTGTTTCTTTTTTCTTTATTTCCCAGCTGTACGTCCAGTTACAGAAAGGTTCCAAGCTATATTCCAAACTCTCCTGAAAAATGGGTAAGTTTAGCACTGCCCTGTTTGGTTCAGTTTTGTCCTCTTGTGTTCTCTCATGCCTTGTTATTGCTCTGTCTTTAGAACAAAATTTTCCGACGGTCTCAAAGAGATGATGAAAGTTTTCTCTCAGTCTTGCTTTATGGTAGGTGAATATTTTTAAAACGCGGTTTAACGCAGTTTACAACAAAAAGCGTCATCTCAAGTTATCGGTCAGCGGTAGTCTTAGTGGTGCAGGCTCAAGTGTAGACAGTCGTGTTTGTATCCGCTCCATAAGCCGCGTTCGTGGCGCGTTTTGGTTTCGTTTCGTTTAGCCTTCACTCCTTGCGTTTACCCCCAACCCTCCCTCCCTCCCTTTTATTTATTTTCCCCCCCTTACTAATCAGTGCGACGGGTGCCTAGTTCTGTTGGGCCTAGGGGTTCATGGCTGGGGGGCGAGAATTTCCCACCGTGCGGGTGCATTGACAAGGCGTAGCATTACCAACCCATGCAGCCACTAAATTATATGTGACAGTTCTCTGTCATTTAACTGCTGACTCTTGCCCGTTACACTGGTTGGTTAAATTCATATTTCCATGACATATACTGACTTGTTTTCCATTAGATTGGCTTGGGTGTTGACCCAAATGATGACGACAAGCGTGTTCCAGTTCTGGTGTGGGAAGCCTGTAGTTACACAATACAGAGTGGAGGTACTTGTCATTTCTCAAGCCTTTGACTCGTTAGAGTGTCAAAATCACAATTTAAGGAAAAGAGGAACTTTGTCACGTACAAACAACTAGTATTTCTTGTGAAGGTACTACTAAAGCGGTTTCACTTGAACTGTGAGATCATAGGTTTTCGTCCAGAGATTTATAGATAAAACTTGTATGTAGAGCATTGCCATTAGTACGTTGATAAAGTACTTCTGACCATGTTTCACACGTATAATTTCACCCACAGACTCAATAGTTCGACCCTGTTTATACAGCATCATAAATAAGGCATGTGAAAGTACTGTTGAAAAGGTCACTTGAATAGTCATATCACAGAGTTTCACCCACGTTATCCTAATCGATTTTAAAAGGGAAATCTTTAACTCAATATAACCTTCATCATTTGTCGTTTTTAGAAAGCGCTTTGAGGTCAGAGGGCAAACCTCCTTTCTCCGGACTCACAACTCGCCAGGTAACGCGTATACATTAAGTATATTTAAAGTAATTTTACAAACTTTAGCAGGGGTGACCTGTTAAGTTTAAAAGACGAGACACAGCCAGGTGTTTTAGACTTGATAAAACAGGAACTGCCATTTGCTTATTTCGAGCGAACTCGAACTCGAACTCCGGTTTCCCATGATGCTGTTCAGTTCAGTAATGCTCAAACCAGTATCGTTTCGCAGCTGCTCTACATATGTTGTTGCTGGTCGTCCTCTCTTACTTGCGCCGTGCTTTGGTTCCCAGAGTAGTAGATCGCATATCGCCTCATTCTTTTTTCTCCAACAGTGTGAACATAGTGAACATCTATCTTTTGCAGATCTGTTCATTATCATAACAATCATAACAAGTTTTTAATCTTGTTCGCAAAAATTAATTGAAATATGTTCTGGAATCAAGGCGGTTTGGAAATCGGATTTTCACTACCGTACGGAAAGACAATGAAAGGGATTAGATGAAACTAGGCCAAACATTTTTATTTCAGCAGAGTTAGTGTTTGTATGTCAAATAAAACTCTCCTTTTCGTGTTTGATGTACTACGTGAAGTTATTTGTCCAAAGTTACGGCATTGTCGTTGAAAATTTGTCCTTCGTTAGTTTCAGTGTATGGCCTCCTTGACTCGTCAAGCTGCCGTCATTTCAGGAATATTCTCCAACAAAGCCGTCCAACAGCATTGTCTTCGACTGCTATCAGGTACTACCTATAAACGAACAATAATTTTTCACAAGCCTGCTAAAATCCATATCCTGATTACTCTTTGGTGATTTACTCCACAACTAAGAACTTTGTTTTCATACCAAGGAACGTCATTATTTCGGTTTCTTCCCTGGTAAGCGAACTTGTTGATACCTCTTTAAAATGCACGTTGTTTGTACCAAAGGCATCGAGCGATCAACTTGCAACTAGCCAATTGGCTACTTTCTAATAACCAATCAAAGAAGCGATAGCGTCCCCAAAACAATCCCTTAAAGCAGTTCGACACAAAGCTTACCCAGTCTCTCTTAGACTCTAAGACGGGTTCGGCTACGAGTACGAGATTTCCTCAATACTAAGGAGTGCGCACGCGTGAAACAGCGTCATTTTGGCGGGAAAACGTGATAGCTGTCGTCATGCTACTGCGAGTTTTAGCGAGAATGTCGTATTGACGGGAACAAGTTATCAAATATTAGAAGTTTTATCATTTTGCGATCGGGAGAGATCTTAACCTCCTCAAATAAAGATAACAGTGCTAACTTTTTTGGTGAATCAAAAGTACAATGAAGCTTTCCGGGGTGTCTATTTTGAGAATACGAATCCTTGCATCTAAAGCTCTCTAATGAACATCAGACAATCCAACTGTTCAGTTGACTTCTTGAAATTTTACTGTTTATTTCTTGGTCCCAGTCATCACCCCTGACGCGGTTCCAGGTGCTACCGGCCCCTCCCTCCTGGAGCTGGACCTGTTCAGCATGATGGTGAGTGACGTCACCTTCAAAGTTTTGCTTGACGCTGTTTAGGTTTTTGCGTGTTAAAAGTTCGAAGCTGTTTTTCAAGTTTCGTGTTCGCGTTGTTATATTACGGACATTAATTGAGGTTTGCTACTTGTTCAGTTCTAGCATTAGATCTTAACTTTTTGTCATCCAGGTTAAGCTCCGCCTGGTGCTGCCTAGTATGCTATATCAGGAGTCTGTTGACGGCAGTTCCACTCCTGTGTTGAAGAGCATTGTGGGACTGAATTCGCCAGTGTCAATTGACCAGTGTGTGTTTCAAGTTTCGCTTTTGGCGCGGGTGGTCCAAATACTTCTCACCAGCCCTACTGATCTTCCAAGTAAGTAGATGACCTAATTCTCCTCTAATGCCAAGTGACCGAAGGAAAAATAACACAAGTAAATAGTATTACTGTATAAATACCAATGAAAAACCAGGTGAGCTTTCACGCATAAACATGATATCTTCACATGTGAAAATAAGATGTTACCGTAAAATTCCGAAAATAAGCCCCTCCATGTATAAGCCCCCCAAACTCGTAACGCAAAAAACCCTCCGATAAATCTGACGACACTATTCCACATCTCACAGGTGATGAAACTCAAAATGAACCGATGGATCAGGACAACCCTCCTCATGAGGACGAGGCTATCAATCTAGCTGCTTTGTGGGGAAAACTTAGGCATTGGGCAGGGTAAGTGTTGATTGAACATTATTGCAACTTTGGGTCTTTCTGCGGGTGCCGTTATCACAAAAGAAACAAGGGAACCAAACAATAAAGTTCTCCTGGGGGCTTTATTGTTTGGTTGTATTGTTTCTTTTGTTGAACGTAATCTGTGCCTCGGTACCAACGGAAGAGCCGCAACTTTCGCTGCAGATGTGACACCAACTATGAGCACAGCTTATGACGCATTCGTTCCTTGGTCATCTTTGTAACTTGCATATCAAAACGTTAAGGCCAGAATAAGCAATTATAACTCAGGTTTAGAGTGGACGCCGTAACCAGGTTTCTCTTTTTTTAGTTCCCAGTCCTTTACGCCTCATCCCATGCCACTGGCGCTTCTTAGTCACGTGAGAGCACACTTGGTACCATTCCTACGCTGTTCAGCTCTGTTCTTTCATTTTCTGACTGAGATTCCTGTGCCAACATCTTTGCAAGGTAAGTAAGCCCTTCGTAGTCTGTTTGGATTTTTGTTTTGTTTTTTTTGTTGTTGTTGTCAATACAAAATATTCAGCTTTTTGTTCAATTTTTGTTGTGGATACTGATGATAATGATAGTTTTTACTGCTTGCCTCGATGTCGTCGTTTTAAGTGGTTGATGTAGTTTGATCGTTAGCAATGTTAGCGTTAAAAACTTATTTAGGTTAGTCACTGTAAGTTAATTCGGCTATGATACTATTCTACTTTGAGCAGCAGCAGGGTCCATTAAGAAACGATAAAACGGCCGACACAAAGCGTGTAACTTGTTTTGCAGCATTGCAAAACGAGTTGAATAGCGATGTTGCAGTGACGTTTTACCACGCACGAATCAAACCTGTCTTGCAACAAATAAACTTGCAAGGTTTTATTTTCGTGGGTGGTAAAACGCGCAACACCGCTATTCAACTCGTTTTGCAGCAATGTTGCAACTCAAGTTGCACGTTTTTTGTTACCCCTTTTACCGCCCTTTTAGGTTATTAGTAGGGAGCTTTAGCAACAACGAAGATGGTGACGGCAACGAGGACGTCAAAAAAGCAATAGGCTTATTAAGCAAAACAAGAACTTTGCACATGCATCACGCTTCTTTGTAAATTTCTTTGCCGTCACTGCACGACTACGGCGTGAAAATGCCTAATTTCACGTTTTATGGAGGACGTAAACAAGCGAAAACGAATTTTTCTTTGTCTTTCAAAACTTGAGTCTGGTCCCTAAGAAATCTTTTCCAGAGAAATTTGCCTACATTTGACATTTTCAGGGCACTGGAATAAGTGTGATACAGTTTGAAAAAAACGCGAATTCATTTTAAAAGTGACTTTTTTGCTGCGGTCGCCGTCGTCGATGCTAAAGCTCCCTAGTGAGTTTACGCAGGAGCACGGCAGAAAGAGGAGAACGGCAAAACGGTTGTGTGTGACAAACGTTACAAGGCAATTACGTGCGTGTCCTGCCCGTGTCCTGTCGTGATCTCAATATCAGTGTTTTTTTTTGGTCTTTTACAAAAAGATCTGTTTAAAGGAAGATGAGATTTGAGGCAAATTTTTATTCAAACAAAATTGTGACACAAGGTTTGCCGTCTTCTTACACTGCCGTCCTACTGGGTAAGCTCACTATTTTCTAACCCTTGTCAATGCAAAATGTCTCTTTCCCAGGCCCCATCCAACAATCCAGGTCAGAGGAGCTGGAGAGTCTGTGCCGATACCTTTCCGTGCCTACAAACATAACTAGTTTATTGCAGTGGAGTCAAGATAGTGGTTCAATCACTTCATCGACAATCTCCACAGTTGTTAAGAGGTTAGCTTCCTTGCAAAATATGATAACTGGTATAAAGTACGATGCATATTGCTTTAAAGGTTTCATGGCCTCGTCATCACTCGGCGACGTTACTTTTATAGAACTCAGATATGTAATTGGTCTTTTTTTCATATTAGATGGTGCAGTCATGAGCATGTTAGGAAAACTCTGGCAACTGCAGGAGTGGAATCACTTGGGTGAGTTTGGATTACAGAAACCAAACACAAGATTGTAAATATCCTGTCAGTTCTCTGACTGTTGTCTTTGTTTGTAGGTATTCTATTAAGTCAAATCATTTGCTGAAGATTCCCCTGGACTACAGCGAGCTTATCAACAAAGCGTCGGTGTTTACGTAGGTTCATTTAATCAGTGATTTAATTGAATTGCGCACGTTTTTTCCCCTTCAGTTTACACGAAAACCTGATGCTATTGCACGTAGACTTGAACTGATATAGAAATTTAAACGCTTTTTCAGTAGAGGACTAAAGAAGATTGTTCACGTGACTAAGTGTAAGAGCCGCGTATTAAAGTGTCCACGGATATGGTCAATAGCCTTTGAATATAATCAGAGGCTAAGTTAAGTTCTTGTAGGAAGATAAAGTTCTTAAAGCGCACAAAATGCCTTATGGTCATCAATCTATACGTAATTAATCTACAAAAGGTGCAAAATCGAGCAGTTGTCGTTCTTGTTTAGATGCCCAAATTCAGATGGTGACGACAGTCGTGCGCCTGCACTTTGTTTGATCTGCGGTGAGATGCTGTGTTCTCAAAGCTATTGTTGCCAAACGGACCTGGGAGGTTACAAAGTGGGCGCTTGTGCTGCACATGCGCAGAAATGTGGTGCAGGGGTTGGCGTGTTTCTACGCGTGCGTGAATGTCAGATATTGTTGATGGCCAATAAGAACAAAGGATGTTTTTACTCACCTCCTTATTTGGATGCGTACGGCGAGACAGATCAAGGATTGAGGTAACGTAGCGTATCTTTTTAGAGCGCGATCATTGTATTTGTTTCAATGGAACAAGAGGGAGGGAAATTCGGTTAGTATAGGTAATAGCATGATTTGTAGTGATATTTCAAAATTGTGATACGTAATTTCACGAGCCGTTGGGCGAGTGAAATTTGAGACAATTTTGAAATATCACGAGTGGTATTTATGCCAAATATCACGTACAAATCATGCTATTAATTGTTTACACTACTACCCGTAGAAGGTTTGTAATTTTCACATGTAGGTATTTCAAATTAATATGAAATACCACTGCTCTAAGCCAATCAAATTGCCGAAATTTCTCATGTATTAGTATAAACAGCGAAACCCCTGTCCCTTTTTTGCAAAAGAAGAAACTTAGCTGCAAAAAGAAATGATCTCGCAAGCTTTTAGAAAGAGTGCATGCGCAGAAACATAAGTCTGACAGAAATTTTCCTTACCGAATAAAGTGAATTGAGTTGATGGCTTAACGCCATAATTTTCTCTATCAACCTGCACCATTCCACCGAAATATTTATTCCAGGAGTCTTGAGGACCTGTGTCAAGCAGAATTTATCAAGCTATATAGGGTGAATTCACTCTAGAAAGTATCTAGGTACAGAGCCGTGATAAATTCATGTTCTCGGTCACCACTTAAGGTCGAGCCTTGACATGAAACTTTCTGTGCCCTTTTTTTTCTATCTGTTCTCTCTCTCAGATTGTTATCTTCCCTTGTGATAATAACTTGTTCATTTAAATTCATTCAGCACTTGACGAAGTGCGTTGACCAGGGTTTTTTTTAAATCGGAGCGGACTTTGGATTCAACAAAGCGATAAGCATTATTTTCGTCCTTTTCAATTGGATTCTCTTTATTTGTGGTGTTTGCTTTTAGGCGCGGCAATCCTCTGTACCTCTGTCCCAGTCGCTACCAAAAGCTGGAGAAACTGTGGCTGACTCATTCGGTGGCGGAAGAGGTGGCTCATAGCTTGGAATCGAACAGAAACTTGCTCTCAATCGACTGGATAAATCTTTAAAGCGAAATTGCTGTTCTCTATTTTAAAAAAACGGCTTGCACAACAAAATATTGTGATCCATGATTTATATAAAAGTGGTCCATTACGTTAGTGAGCGTGCTTATGTTAGGCATGCACAACGAAGCGGATGAAAAGTTGTGAAACTACCAGTCGTAACAAAATGGAAGAAAGGTCTGTAATTGGCTGTATTTTTTAAAGCCATTTATTTAGCATAACGGGGTTCAAATGGAGGTATTTATTGGTGTTGCGGGGAACTATACTTGGTTTGGTGTTGTGCTGTGTTGAAAGTATTGTTTAATGTCATTTCAGCATTTTATATAACGTCATTTGGTGAACGCCATTATTCGTGACACCGAAAATTTGCATTCGGAATATTATGTGAAGTAGTCTGTCCAATGGTGTGTGCAATTTTAACTGATTGATCAATTTTTAAGCACTTGTCTTTAGTCGCTGCTCGTGATTGCCAAGGAGCAGCAAATACATTAGTATTGGCTTATATTAGCTACAGATGTCCGTGACGCCGAGAAACTGCATTCGTATTATGTGAAGTAGTCTGTCCAATAGTGTGTGCAATTTTAACTGATTGATTAATTTTTAAGCACTTGTCTCAAGTCGCTGCTCGTGTTGGCCAAGGAGCAGCAAATACATTAGTTTTGGCTTATAGTAGCTACAGATGTCCCAGAACTACAGCTCAACAACGCGATAGGATGTTTTGCGCGTAAACTGTTTTGTTCTTTGCCCTTAATGATCATTCTCCCGATCACAAGGAATTTGTTGAGCAGGAAAGATGACAAAAGGGGGAACAATGGACAAGGAGGTGGGATTTATATCAAATCTATGTTAACTTAATGCTGACAAGGAGGTGGGATTTATATCAGATCTATGTTAACTTAATACTGACAAGGAGATGGCGTTTATATCAAATCTATATTAACTTAGTACGCGTAAATCGAGAAAATCGACTTTTTGTACTGCAAAATGTATACACATGGGGCAGCGGTTTTAAGCACTTGCTCATATGACATGTGGAAAATTCTTTCAGTCGTGTCGGTGAATGAGTTCGATATCTGGGGGCCGGTTATTTGAATCAAGTCTAATTTATACCACGGTTGACAACCGGTAGAAATGGCGATCTGTATATACGTGGCTCATTCTTAGTTGACTTTTTTCTCTTGTCTGTACTGTATGCCTTCTTTACATTATTTCACTAAACAACACTGTTGTGTTAAACACCAGCTAAACTCCGTTTCATTAACCGGCCGTAAATGATATCAGCGGTAGCTTAGTACCCTTTACGAGAAACTACTATGTGGTTGGCTTGGATATTTATTGTTGAATAATAAACTGTAGGGTTGGGGGTAGGCAAAAATTAATTTCCTTTGAAATTTGGTTTGCACTTTTCTCCCAAATCTGTTTACTTCCGTAGCAGCTGCTTGAATATTATGGGGCGTTGGTGAGTCCTAAAGGCATAACGTCACAGAATCTCGGGTTGTGAAAGAGAGAATTTGCTGCAAAATGTGGAAAGATCACGATGAAAAGGTTTCGGATGAGTAATATGCAATGTTTTTCTCTGTTAAGTCCGTACAAAGTTGACTTCGTTCATAACGTTGTTTACCAGGTCAATCAAGTTAAGAAGGATTTGTATGACGTTAGTGGAACAGAGGAGTACTTAAATCCGTCAAAATGCTCTTTCCGAAAATCTCATCAAATCCTATAATTTTGCGGTCATATTATTGCGCCTCAACTTACTACCACTTTTTAGTGCGCGCAGCCGAGAGAACCACTCCGTTTGCGTCCTCCGAGTCCGTCGTTTCTTTGATTCACTCATTTGTTACCAATGTAGGCGAGTGGCTCTGTGGACGAGGGTGGTACCGCTCATTCGCCTCATTCTTTTCATGCGCCTGCTACGTTGGCTACAGATCTATAAATGCTTTTTTTTCTCAGTGATTTCTTTGTTTGTTTTACAGAGTGAAACATTTATGCATGGGATGTACCTAGGGAGTGTAAATAATATGCAATTTATTAAAAGTTTTCAAGAAACTCGTTTTTGCTTCTTTTGTTCAAAAGAAGTTTGAAGTTCAACTTGCTCTTCTCATTAACTGATTTTCTGCTTGGTGATGGGGCTGTCAGGTGGAGGTTTGTTGAAAGACCAGGTTGTGTCTTTATCAAGTGGGCTTTCGCTACATGTGAAAAGCTCGTGGCTTACCGTTTATCTGCGGGTCTAGCGAAAAGCGTATTGGTTCTTGAAAAAAAAAATTCTATTGTTTCACCCGTTGCAAATTTGAATAACAAAAACAATGTTTGTATATAATGTCTCCTACAGCTGTTGTTGTTTCATTTGTCGTGTTTTGGTTTAAGGATGGTGTGAACTGCAAGTGATATGCTCTTGTCAACTGCAGTGTTTGCATGTGAAGGGTAGTATCAACTGCGCGTGAATTGCTGTATCTTGTGATTGTCATGCGTTGAACAGTGCGAACTAGACGTTACGCGTTCTTATCTGGTCGTTTGTCATTAGCAATACGTGTGTAGGGTACTGTACAATGCCAGTTAAGAACTCTTGTCTAGATGCAAACACGTGTCTTGATGCACGTGATCACCCTCATGCCGTGACGAATGTCAAGTTAGACTCATGAATAGTGTGCCTTGCACGTGAAGAGCACGTGTCTCGTCTCTTGTCAGCACCGGGTTGAGTGATATGCATGTGGGTGAGGAGCTTGTGTCTTGGGATATGTAAACAGTGGTGAGCACTGCATGTAAAGACTGCGTGTACTGCGATCTGTAAGGTTCTGTCAAAGGAATAATGTGCTGCGCGTGACGAGCTCTTGTCTTCTCTTGACATCGTCACTTGTAAAAAAAGCTAGCGTCTTGTCATCTGTCCGGTTTTGGTCTGTCGCAGCAGTTACAGAATTGTAGAAGACTGGATCCACTGTTCAAGTTGTTAGCTGTTATTTTGTACTGGATGACGACCCCTAAAGCCGTACTAACGCCCCAGCAGACAAACATTGGGATCGCTGAAGGAAGAAAAAAAAAGGAGAACTCGCTCAAAAACTCAAATGAACCATTGAAAGACGAAATGCGTTCAAATACGCTGGCAATTTTCCAACTGCCAATAGTGATTGTCAGAAATGAAAAGAACTAAAATGTCGTATGGCGTTGAATTCGTCATTTAAAATCGAAAAGGGAACTGGAGCCGAAATGCGTCCCTCAGTTGTTTCTGGGATCTTTACTAGGGACGCGCCGGTCAACTATTGGCCATTTTTCCCTGTCCCTTTGTAACAGTCCCAGAAGTCTTTGCGGAAGTTAACTAGGCCCAGTTTCTTTCTCATTTCGTGGCGATGGTGACCAGATCGAAACCTGTACTATAATACATTCCAAACAATTACATGGGAGGTTGCTTTTATGACAAATCGTTGTACCATTTCACTTTTAGCTACCCTAAAAACCTTTCTACTTACAGTTGGCTGTAAAATGAACTGCCAGATGTGCAGGCGCCTTAGCTCTGTAACTCCAGTTTGACAATTCTGACTTTAACCCATCCCAAACAACGTCCTTGATTCGCAAGAGGAAACTTTCTACTGTGATGGAAAAACTTGTCCGCAAGAAATAATCAACTCCTGAGGGAAAAAAGCAGACAAAGCCAAGTTCGGTATACACTGATACGTTCTAAGCTATAATTCATGAACTGTCTCCAAGTTAAATTATGCTTACAGCCTGAGTTTCGGGCGCAGCGGTGAGAAAGAAGGAAGAGAGGGATCCTTCCCGCTCCCCCTCCCCCTCCCCCTTCCCCGTCTAAAATCGCCTCTTCCCTCACCCCTAAGGAAGGCCTGGTACTCAAACTACACTCTTACCGTATAACACGGCTAATGTTCCAGCACATGATGTTGCTATAACAACAACTGGTTTCTCATAGAAATGAGCCAGTGATCCGAACATGACAGAGGTTGCTGCCATAAGTCCAGCGTATGCAATATTACTGTTAGGAGAGGGAATAAGCAAACTTCAGTTAAACTGCCTTTTTTCACTTATGACTTACTCAGGGGGAAACGGTGTAGGTGCTCCTAACTTGCCTGAGTTGAAGGGGAGTGGTGCGCGGATTAAATTTTCTCGAGCGCCAGGTCGTTTCTTATTTGTTCGCTGTTTGCGGCCGACAAGAGGAGCCTGCAATTGTAATCTCCAGGTTGTTATTACGCATGTAAGAATGGAGGGAATGCACAGAACTCGATTTGATCCATCGCGTTTGGACCTTCTACTCACTCGTAATCTGATCACGCGTGTTTTGTCCATTTGTCACGTGAAACTTCCGCAAAGCACAACGACGGAGCGTGTTGACCTACGATCGTTGTCGCCCTCACTCCGTAACCTTTGGTTATTACTAGTAAAGATAGTTATCTGGTCCTATTCACTGCTACCAATTATAGGTAGGAAGTGACCCCAAAATGTACTCAACAACCACCTCCAACATGACTGATGTAACCCTGCTAAGAGGCTACGTGCGGGCTGTGGCTCAGCTTGTGATTACAATCGGAAAGGGCGAACTAATAAATCAGTTAATAAGACTCGAATGAAAAGTTGCTGGTTTCAATGTAGTGATGTCATCCTACTCTTCCTGTAAGTACCTGTGAAAATACTCGTAGAGAGGGCTGCTAAGTATAGCCAGTCCAACAATCTAAAATGCAAAGTGAAAACAATATTTTCCGTTAACACTGAAACTCCCTGTGGGAATATCAACTAACTGGACATAATGTAACCTTGGATTTCAGTACCCGGACAGGGGCGGATCCAGAAAATTTAAACAGACCCGGGGGCTAAGGGTCTTGGCAGCTATTACAGATACTGAGACCTCTCTTCTGTGTCCAAACTTTTTTTTCTTAAAAGACCTTAGAAGACATATTTTTTCTTATAATTGTGACAAAGTTTCAGACAAAAGAGGGAGGTGGTCGTGGCCTAATTTCCCTGTGTTTGGCTTTTTAGGGACTGCCTTCGAACCAATCGAATAGGGGTTTTATAGTAAATAACATACTACATATAATATGAGTTTATGCTAAAGTGACAGATTCCAGGTATGATCTGGATAATTGTGGTATTTTTTCTGCGGTGAATGACTTTCACTTACCAGTCCCAAGCACTCTCCTATTGTGAAAACACCAAGTCTGTACAAGCGACATCCTAAAAACCCACCGAACACGCCTGCTAATGCACTGAACAAAATATGAGCTGTGAAAGAAACAATCACATCAATAATTGATTCAAAAACTGGGAGCCGTTATTGATTGAAAAGCTCTCTTGGTCAAAAATTCTCAAAAAGGTATTGGTGTTATCTGGCGTTTTTAAACACTTGCTTCCATAAAATTCATGACAACAAAAGTCAAGGGACGATATAGAAAACTTCCATTCAACAATACTGACCTATCGCCTTCCCATGTGGTCCACAGCAAATCTGTGTCTTAAAAACCAATGGACTAAATACGTAAAATATCAGAAAACCAAGAGCGAAACCCGCGAGGAACATGCATGGCTGAAAATAAAAGATAGGTTTAAAAATAAAGATATATACATGTAATTTCGAGGTGCTTACCATTTTTCAGAAGTGGCTGGCTAGACTAGTCCAGTCGTAAAGAAAATTCGTCCTGTTATTCAGCCAGATCAGTTAATTCCGAAATTACATGCGCTACACCCCAGTGATAGGCTTTCGTTGAAAATTTCTAGAAAAGACTTATTAAAAACTGCTATCAGATTGTTCTTTTAATAATAAATCATCTCTAAAATGGCTTTCTTTGATGACAAAATTTTTGGAGGGGCAATTCGCGCGCGTTTGACTCTAATTTTGCAATATTTGTCCTTGCTTGACTGGTGACGTCAATCCAATCTCGCCGAAGACGCCTGGGAACAAGCCCGCGATCCTCCTTTTTCAGGCCCAGCCAGGGGGGGAAGTGGGATACCAATATACCCGCTATTTTGCCCCCAAGATACTAATATACCTCAAAATCGTAAATTGTGTGATACTAAATACCTAAAATTATTTTAAAACAGAATACCTAAAATTCAGGAAAAACTTTATACTTTATACCCGAATTTTGACCAAAAAATACCATATGCCTGAATTAAAATGGCCCGGGATACCGTATACCCAAAACCCCTAGCCGGACCTACTTTTTACAGAAGGGAAATTGGAAATTGAATTATTCAATGAGAATGGCTGTTTTAAGTGCAGCGTAAAATGGTTAAAATGGCTCAATTCTTACCCTAATAAGGCGATATCCTGCAGCCCATATCGCAACACCAACAACTGCTAGGATCTCTATTATGGTAACCGCGGCGGGATGTCTAATTAAAACGAGTAAAGTCAGGGTAAAGCGTAGGTGAATGGATCTTAATGGGCTATTGCATTTGATATCCGTACTCCCCCCTCCCTCCCGATTGAGGATCAATGGAATTCTTCAGGGGTAAGTTATAAACATTGAGGATTGTTATTTAGGGGAAGAGTGAAAACATACTAAGACTCTTTCGGAGTGAAGCTTTCATTTTCATGAAATTGCTTCAGGGGTAGACCAATGGTCTTAAAGGGTTAAACCCATATTTTATGGAATTCCAAAGGGATTAATGAAATTTTCTTTGATCTTTTGGGGTACGAAGAAAAAATGTCCTCAACCGAGGGGGGAGGAGGGGGGAGGGGGGTAAGCCAAATCAATAAAGAAATTTGAACATAGCTAATTATCTTATTATAGTAGATATGCGAAGATTGGTCGTTGAACAAGGGAAACGCGAATCATAGTTCAGTCGACAAAGTCGCTTTCTTGAGGGTAAAGGTAAAAGAAGCAACTTAGCCTAAAGTAAATTGTATCACAGGGGAGTAGTATAATTGTCCGGTCGGAGATTTCTATAGGCTTCCAGAGCAGCCCTCGGGTGAAACAAGAGCCGAAAATGACGCTAAGACGTGTTTGTTGTAGTTACATCTGAAAAGAAAAACGAGTACTAAGACCCCTTAGTTGAATTTATTTGAAGTGTTTCAAGTACGCAACAGGTGGTTTATTGATAATCTCACGTTAAAACTGGTGGCTTACTACACAGTTCATTTGCTTCGGAGCCAATTTTTAAGCAGTCTTTCAGAGGGGAGAATAATCTCCTCTCTTCGCCCTGTATGAATCTCGTTGAACATGAACAGGAAACGGTACAATTTATCGATACTTAGCAATGACCTACTTACTTGCTGTAGACCAACTTGTCCAATAGTTTTTGTGTGGCTTCTTTCGTTATATTAAGCCCTTCATCAAAATCCATGTTTTTGCGACGAAGAAACTACCCACTTGTATCGTGTTCAACGTTATGGCATATCTCTATCATTTTCGTCTCTCCTCCAACCGTTCGAAATGTCCATTTAATTTACTATTTACTGATAACACGGGGTTAATCACAAGCCTGATAAATCTTAATCGTCCATATTGGAGAACACGAAATCCACATAGCTCCACCTCTTCTAGTACAAGCTAAGTCATACGCTATTTTTACTAAAACCTGTCACGTTGTTGATAACCTGATCGCTTTAATTCGCGTACTCGTGTTCCCACTGAAATATTGGCGTGCTTTTTTAAGTATCCTATAATTGCCACTTCTGGCTTTCACCCATCCCATTTTTTGAGGTTCTATATAGAAACTAAAGGGCTACCCCATGTATAATAGAAAGATGAAGTGTGTCTCGGGTGTAGGTATCACACGGTCTATTTATTTATTTAATCACTTCCACCATATGGTGCGGAACACACCACAGAGCGGGGCTCCAGTTTAAGTGTGTCCTTACAGATAACCCACCCGGCCCAGGGAAGGTTGACTACACCACCGGGGTCTGGGGTCTAGGCTCTTTAACGTCCCACAAGAACAAATCAGTAAAAGTGCTGTGAGACGGGACCTACGGTTTTTCGCCTTTCTCCCAGTCTATTACCAGGTTATCTGGCCTTAACGAGAAAGTAAAATTGATGATATATATATGGGTGTCCCCGCCTATATTCGTGCCTATGGAGTATTCATGTATTTTTTGTTCTTTGTGTATTTCAAAACAACTATATTCCTTTCACCTTTTACCATTAATGCTAAAGTTAAAGTTTTTGCAGTTTCACTCATCTTATTTTTTGACGAAAACGTTAATTAATTAACAGGAAAATAAATCAGTTTGCTCTGGAAAATTTCCGGACAAACATCCGAACAACATTAATTTTCGGAAAAACTTCCGCCCAAATGTTTACACAAATTTTCGAATAAAATTTCCCACACATTTTAAGACAAATGTCCAGACAAATTTTGGTAGAAATTACTTGAAGGATTTTCTTGTCTCAGTTATCCCAGTTCTCTCGGTTCAGGTTATCCTGGATGTCCCAGTCCAACTTGTCCTGTTAGTGCCAGTTGTCCTGGTTGCCCCAGTTCTCCTGCTTTTCCCAGTTGTCGACGTCCTTTTTGTATTGGTCGTCGCTTCTGTCGCTGTTGTCAATGTTGTCGTTGTTGTTCCCGTTGTCTCTGTTCTCACTGCTGTTCTTGGATTCCCTGATGTCCTTTTTGCCTTTCTTCTTGTTGTCTCTGTTGTCCTTCTTAAAGCTGTTGTCACTATTATCCCTGTTGCTGCTGTTTTCACTGTCGTCCATGTTGAACCTATTGTCGTTGTTATAACTGTTGTACCTGTTGTGACTACTGTTGTCGTTGTTGTCACAGTTGTCGTTGTTATCACTGTTGTCGTCGTTGTCACTATTGTCGTTATTGTAACTGTTGTCATTGTTGTCGTTCTTCTCATTGTTGTAACTGTTGTTGCTGTTGTCACTATTGCTGTTGTTGTCACTGTTGTCTTCATAGTCGCTGTTGTAACTGTTTTCGTCGTTCTCACAGTTGTCACTATTGTCATTGTTGTTGTTCTTGTCACTGTTGTAACTGTTGTTGCTGTTGTCAATATTGCCGTTGCTGTCACTGTTCTAACTGTTGTCACTGTTCCCGTCGATGTCACAGTTGTCACTGTTGTTACTGTTGTCACTCTTATCGCTGTTCTCAATGTTACTGTTGTCACTGTTGTCGATGTTCTCACTGTTGTTGTTTTTGTCACTGTTGTCGTTCTTGTCACTGTTGTCGTTGTTGTCACCGTTGTCACCATTGTCGTTGTTCACTGTTGTAGTTGTCATTGTTGTCGCTGTTGTCACAGTTGTAGTTGTTGTCACTTTTGTCACTATTGTCGTGGTTGTCACTGTTTCTGTTGTTGTCGCTGTTGTCACTTTTGTCGTTGTTTTCACTGTTGTTCCTGTTTCTCTTTTGTCTTTGTTCTCCCTGCTTTTCCCTTTTGCACCTGTTTTTCGCAAAAATCTTTGGACGAATTTTGGGATTAACGTCGAGACAAATTTGCGGAAGAATTTTTCGACAAATTACAAGACAAATTTTCGGAAAAATTTACTGAGAATTTACTGAAAATTTACTGAAATTTCTGGAGAAACTACCGGACCAGTTCTTGGACAATCTTCTTGACAGTTTGTACAATTTTTCGAACAATCTTTCGGACACATTTTCGGAAAATCTTCCAGACAGATCGACTTCTTGCTCTTCTTAAATCCTTTAAACTTAGTCGGCTTTTTTAAAGAACGTTTCCAAGTTTCCATGCTGCAAATTTATAAAGCTAAGGTGTTGAACTTCTCAAGAAGAAAGCAGAATTCGTTATATTCTTTCCATAATAAAACACCCTCCTAGAATTTTTTACGCAAAGTCCTTTTCTTGGAACTGGAGTGAAGAATTTATGGCTTAAAAACGGCTGGTACAATAGGGAACAAATACAACTCACTTTTAAAATGTTTGTTAGTATTCTTCTAGTGGTCTATAGGAATGTGTATGTTTCTTTTTTTCTAGGGTGACAAAAAGTATGCAAATAAAAATATAATAATCAGTAAAATGCAATACCTTCAAAATACAATATCTTCTAAACATTTTACTTGTATGACATAATAAACCAAACAACATTTCAAAGCATACAAATACAATAACTTTTTAATACAAAAAGTAGTATTTTATGAACCGTTTACATCAACAGTTATTCCCAGTCTGTCATTTTTTAAATAGTGTCCTGACTTGTAACCATATTTCAGTATTTAGAAGTATTAGTGAAAGACCACTCACTCACTAGCCTTTTAGAGCACTGACTGTCAAAAGGATTGCAACTTGAAAATAGTTTTAACAACGCCTAATTAACCAAACAGCAAATAAAACCCACATACCACCGCACTTTTAGAAATCTGTTATGGGGGACAAGATGGGTCATGAGGCATCAAACCCTGACTCCACTGCCCTGCGCCACAGAGCATAGAGTAAGCTATTGATGCAGCTTTTATTCAGTCTGTAGTCACAAAAGCCAGTGACTAAATAGACAGTTAACTATCCCGTCAAATTATTATCCCAGGTGTCCGTCATTAGTTCTTTTCTACTTGTCTGATGTAGTAACATGGCCTTCAGTTTAGGTGGTGGCAGGACAACATATCTGACTCCTTTATCGTCGGGAACAGCATTGTCTCTCGAACCACATGCACAGCTTTTAATGAACAGATCTGTGTCGATCTCCTGCGCAGTGTACATGAACTGTAACATGGCGCCGACTGCTGACATTAATAACCATCCAAGGAACATTGCTAGTGCTGCAAAAAGTGTGTGATATAAATGCTCTTAAAATCCTCACTTTCAAAATGGATCGAGCCAAATGGAACACCTCTCTTTTGAACATGAGTTCTAACTGTACGTGAATATAAGTCACCACTTTTTACACAGCCGTCTTTCAAAATGTTGGCTTACGACCTAACCTACGGTTAGTAATCGGGCCTAACTCACAATAGAGAGATAATAAAACAAGGAATATATTATTCAGTACACAATAATGATGCATATTGAGAGGAAAACTTGCATGTGTGAATACAAATTACGTCTAGTGTGAAAAGTCTTGGACTTTACTTTTGACCATGCGAGCTTAACATATTCTCGGGAGTGGTCGTGTCTCAGGGGTCTTACCTTGATCAGTAAACTCTTCACGAGCCTCATGAAACTCCAGTTTAACTGTAGAGGGTGTGAGGGCTGCCTGACTGAGTACATCCTTTGTTTTGAACAGAATTTGTTGGATCAAATTTGTAAAAGCAGTCCTGCAATAGTGATCCAGACCTAGGAAAGTTATTGAACCAAATTTTTTAGTGCATCCCAGATAATCAAGGGAAAAAACACCTTAAGGAGGGTCATTGGAGGGCATCTTGAAGGCCAAAATATGCCAAGGAAAGACTGAATCTAAACTCTAATTTCCACTCAGAGGGCTGGTGGGGTGGAAAGGTGGGGGGGAGGTGTCAAAGCAATAACTCTCTCTTCAAGGAAGTATGAATATTTTATGAAGCAACACAATGTCATTACTAACCAAGAAGAAACATCAGTGATCCAATTAATGAGGTGGCAATAACAACAAACACCTTCTCAAGCCAAACAGCAACCACTCCAAATGCAAGACTAGTGCCAACATATATACCATAAAATGCCAGGTCACTGAAAATATAATCATACTATTAGACAGTACAGTGTAAACACCGACAAGTGAAGTGAAAATTATTTTCTTTATTCTGTTATGTTGTTATGTCGTAGCTACAACCCTACCTTGACAAGTGTTTTGATATCCCAAGAGTGACCATTACAATAGAAAGAGCCTGTGGGTGGAGATAACAACAGGAAACTCTGGATTAGTGTTATGTACGTCAGAACAGTAAATGGCTTTCTATAATTTATACACCCAATTGCAAAACCGTTGTCACAGGAAAATGAAAGAAGGAAAAAGCCAAATAGCAATTAATTCGGCTAATTTAGCCAAATTCTCATGGTGGATTCATGTGTAGCCATTGCATTTCCCAGGTGGAATATTCAGTTTTATTGTCTTTCACCTTTAAAACAATAGCAAATTCCAACAGGTAAATACGACGTCAATGTGCGAATGCTGCAAATGAATTCATTAGGCCTAATTAATTTCTGTTTGGCTTTTTCCTTTCTTTTATTTTTCTCAGACAGCGTTATTGCAAACAGCAGCAAGTGCTCCATGATTTTCACAGTGTAGACTGAGTAACGCTGCACATCAGCGAGGTGACGGCAGTTTACCTGTCTGTACCAAGGTATCAAAAATTATTGTTATTATTGGTATTGCCTATAACCCATTGTGCCAAGGAAACAGATTTTAATTTCGGTTTTTAGCACCAAAAGATACAAGTAACTTACCCGAACCTCCTTCTGAAATTGTATGTTCAACTGAAATCAGACATCAGAAGTCTACATCACATGTCTGACATCAGAAAACAAACATCACACATCACACATCTGACATCAGTCTCTCTGACATCAGACAACAAACATCAGACATCTACATCAGACATTCAACATTAGACAACAGACATCTGACATGAGAATCAGACGTCCCTTAACAGACAAAAAACATCATCTGACATCGACTGAAGACGTCTGACATCACACATCCGAAAACAAACAAGTCACACGTCTGACAACAGACAACATCAGACGTCTAACATGAGACATCCAATGTCTGATATCCGACGTCTCACATCAGACGTCTGACGTCATACATCAGATGTCTGATATCAGACAAGATCATACGTCTGACATCACAAAACAAATATAAGACATCCGACAACAAACATGTCACGCATCTGACAACAGACAACATAAGACGTCTAGCATTAGACATCATGTGTGATATCAGAAATGTGCCAAAAGAAATCAGATATCACAAAACAAACATCAGACGTCTGATATCAGACAACAAATAGACATCTGATATCAAAACACAAACAGACATCTGATATCAGATGTCTGCCATCATACATCACACACCTAATATCAGTCAACAAACATCAGACGACTGAAATCATACATCACACGTCTGATATCAGACAACAAACATCAAACGTCTGATATTAGACAACAAACAGCAAACATCTCATATCAAGCAAATATCATCAGACGTCTAAAACGAAACACCAGACGACTAATATCAGACAACAAACATCAGACGTCTGAAATCAAACAAAAAACATCAGACGTCTGATATCACACAACAAACATCAGACATCCGATATCAAACAACAAACATCAACTGATATCAAACAACAAACATCTGAGGTCTGATATCACACAACCAAACACCGGACGTCTAACACGAAATATCAGACGATCAGATATCAGATGATCTCAGACTACAAACATCAAACGTCTGACACGAAACATCAGATGTCTGATATCAGACAGCAAACATCAGACGTCTGATATCAGACAACAAACATCACACGTCTGACATCAAACAACAAACATCAGATGTCTCTTCCCGACTTAGCGAGTTGAAAAACGTAGGACATTAAAACCGAATTGACAATTTTCGAAAATTAGTTCGACAATAAGGTATATAGAAAAGGCTACACACATAAGACGTCTAATATCAAAACACAAACATCAGACGTCTGATAACAGACAACAAACATCCGACGTCTGATAACAGAAAACAAAGATCAGACGTCTGATAACAGACAACAAACATCAGACGTCTGATAACAGACAACAAACATCCGACGACTGATAACAGAAAACAAAGATCAGACGTCTGATAACAGACAACAAACATCAGAGGTCTGATAACAGAAACAAACATCAGACGTCTGATAACAGACAACAAAGATCAGACGTCTGATAACAGACAACAAACATCAGACGTCTGATAACAGACAACAAACATCAGACGTCTGATAACAGACAACAAACATCAGACGTCTGATAACAGACAGAAAAGATCAGACGTCTGATAACAGACAACAAACATCAGACGTCTGATAACAGACAACAAAGATCAGACGTCTGATAACAGAAACAAACATCAGACGTCTGATAACAGACAAAAAAGATCAGACGTCTGATAACAGACAACAAACATCAGACGTCTGATAACAGACAACAAACATCAGACGTCTGATAACAGACAAAAAAGATCAGACGTCTGATAACAGACAAAAAAGATCAGACGTCTGATAATAGACAACAAACATCAGACGTCTGATAACAGACAACAAATATCAGACGTCTGATAACAGACAACAAAGATCAGACGTCTGATAACAGAAACAAACATCAGACGTCTGATAACAGACAACAAACATCAGACGTCTGATAACAGACAACAAACATCAGACGTCTGACAACAGACAAAAAAGATCAGACGTCTGATAACAGACAACAAACATCAGACGTCTGATAACAGACAACAAACATCAGACATCTGATAACAGACAACAAACATCAGACGTCTGATAACAGACAAACATCAGATGTCTGATAACAGACAAGAAACATCAGACGTCTGATAACAGACAAAAAAGATCAGACGTCTGATAACAGACAACAAACATCAGACGTCTGATAACAGACAACAAACATCAGACGTCTGATAA
The DNA here is from genome assembly GCA_038088405.1 of Porites divaricata. NCBI lineage: Eukaryota > Metazoa > Cnidaria > Anthozoa > Scleractinia > Poritidae > Porites > Porites divaricata. The sequence goes on along the minus strand of JBBMOI010000007.1, from coordinate 2,655,485 downwards.
CAGACAACAAACATCAGACGTCTGATAACAGACAACAAACATCAGACGTCTGATAACAGAAAAAAAAGATCAGACGTCTGATAACAGACAACAAACATCAGACGTCTGATAACAGACAACAAACATCAGACGTCTGATAACAGACAAAAAAGATCAGACGTCTGATAACAGAAAACAAACATCAGACGTCTGGTAACAGACAACAAACATCAGACGTCTGATAACAGAAAAAAAAGATCAGACGTCTGATAACAGACAACAAACATCAGACGTCTGATAACAGACAACAAAAATCAGACGTCTGATCACAGACAAAAAAGATCAGACGTCTGATAACAGACAAAAAAGATCAGACGTCTGATAACAAACAACAAACATCAGACGTCTGACAACAGACAAAAAAGATCAGACGTCTGATAACAGACAACAAAGATCAGATGTCTGATAACAGACAACAAACATCAGACGTCTGATAACAGACAACAAAAATCAGACGTCTGATAACAGACAAAAAAGATCAGACGTCTGATAACAGACAAAAAAGATCAGACGTCTGATAATAGACAACAAACATCAGACGTCTGATAACAGACAACAAATATCAGACGTCTGATAACAGACAACAAAGATCAGACGTCTGATAACAGAAACAAACATCAGACGTCTGATAACAGACAACAAACATCAGACGTCTGATAACAGACAACAAACATCAGAAGTCTGACAACAGACAAAAAAGATCAGACGTCTGATAACAGACAAAAAAGATCAGATGTCTGATAACAGACAACAAACATCAGACGTCTGATAACAGACAACAAACATCAGACGTCTGATAACAGACAAAAAAGATCAGACGTCTGATAACAGACAACAAACATCAGATGTCTGATAACAGACAACAAACATCAGACGTCTGATAACAGACAACAAACATCAGACGTCTGATAACAGACAAAAAAGATCAGACGTCTGATAACAGACAACAAACATCAGACAACAAACTCACGGTAAGGGACACCCCGATAAAACAGAAAGTAGTTAAATCCTTGGTAAAAAATATTACAGACATTTGACCGAAATAAAGTCCAGCTATTAGAGACTCTCGCTAAAGAGGCCATACTAAGTCGAGGTCCTTACAGTGTCCGCTATGATGAGAGTTGACTGTATTTGTAGGATATTACTTACCCATCCAATAATGCAGCCCATACAGAAAACACCAATCTTGTAAACATAGCAGGCCAATGCAGCAGCAATAAGTCCACAAATAATACTTATGGAGACTTGTACTGACAAGAGAAGGATATAGGTAAGCATTGCTCCTTCATAAAACATAAACAGTAAAATTACAAGCACAGTCATGTGGATGTGCATGTTACGGGGCAAAATTAAATTCAGGTTAAAATTTTTTGACCGTGTTTGATTCTTAATTTCCATTGTCCCCTAGCACTAATTATTTATGAATTAGGGCAAGGAGACAATGGAAAAGGAGAATCAATCCAGGTTAAAAAAAATTAACCTACAAATAGCAATTAACAAATAACATTTTACCTTCTAAATTGTGGTTTCCATCACAGCAGAATTCTGTGTCTAAAACATCAGGACTGAGGAAATAAAACCCAAACCCAGCAAAGGCAAAGGCTGCGACAATAACTATCGGCTGTCGAAACAAACAAAAATAAGTAAGTTATAATAATATTGTACCTTGTTACTTCTCAGGCAGCTCACAACACATATTATTAGTATTTTTTTGCAAATCAGCAATTGATGTCTTTTAATTTTTGTTTTCACTGACAAATATGGAGGTGGCAAATGGTCTTCCAACACATAGTCTTACAAAATAATTTTAGTCAAATTTAAAGTGTCTCACGATCTTATATGTTTATAATTTGTTTTTCACTGTTAGTCTTGCAATCTTGAGTTTTCACAAAGCCACCGTTAAGTCTCACTTTTTGCAAGGCTAAAAAGGACTCATTTTTTTTACTGATGTTTCTTTTAATGGCTACTTCTCTTAAATGTCACTAAGTAGACAGTGCTCCATATAAAATGACACAACTTAAACAAAGAAGCCTATTCTGAGTTAATGGAATTTATTTGACAATGATATTTTACTGATAAGTAGTTTGAAAAGAACTCGGCCAGTTTTAAAACCTAGTTTTTATTTATTAGTTTTCTATTTACCCGTGCGGTTGGCATATATTAGATTTTTTCTGGAACCACACATTAATTTTCAGTTTTGCATCAATCTACTGAGTGTTAGGTTTACAGAACTCTGCCTAATCTGAAGGTCATCTGTAGATGTATGAAGCCCTTTAGGTCTGGGGGATACGTATGTCCCTAGTCTGAATTTCCATGTCCCTGTTGGTACTTAACCCATATTTATGTCATTTGTTGCCATTTCATCTAGTCTTATCCTGCTGTTTCAAGGCCATATTGCTTGTTAGAATTTTACCCCCAGGGGGGGGGGGGGGGTACTCAACCAATATTTGGGTATAGGTGACCCACTGAGGGTTTGAAACCCTGACCCTGTTGAGGACAAAAAATTTTTTAAAATACATATGCTGTTAAGGACAACAATCTCAATTTCAGTACCCTGTTTAGGGCCCAACACCCTGTTTATAATTAGAACAGACTCGCACAAATCATGCACATTGTTTATGACAGACTTGTGTGAAATTGTATACCCTGTTTAGGACAGAGAGAACAAAAACCATACCCTGTCCAGTGGCACATCCCATATAGGCCATATAAAGAAGTCCCCCCCCCCGGGTTTTACCCAAACAGGGCTTCATGTATGATCTAACCTGTACAGAATTTAATAATTAAATTAATTTCTACCTTAATGAGTCGATACCCTAGAATCCATACAACAAGACCAAGCACGGACAAGACTAATACACCCACTGGGTGATTGTACCTATAATAACAAGAATAATAATTATTTTAGTAACTTAAAAGATCAGAAAACAGCTTTTATTTGAGTCAAAACACACTGCTCTTCTGTGGAAACAGTTTTATTATTCGCAGCAGATCAAAAAAATTTCAACTAAAATTTGCATAAATGAGGTTGTTTATAAGAAGTTTGACTTTAAACCAAAGCTATAAATGAATCAAGAGATTCATCCATATTTTATGCCTGAACTTTTGGTTAACAGATGGTTTAACCCATAGAAAAATAAAAGTAAAAGTGTGATTCCAATACTGCAATCAATTCCTCATGTATAAACAAATGGCATCTACATCTGGTGTAGAATGAATGCAGTGGGCTGAGTATTTTCAGTGAAAACAAGAAATAGATTTACTCCAGTAATTGCCTGCAATATATTCATGACACATGTTTTAAGAGTGTGTCCATGAGAGAACCAGGCAGGGGGTGATAATGCTCAAATCACAGATTTCGCTCAAACTTGGCACAATTGATGGGTTTGGTGAGATATTAACCTCGACAAAAAATAAGGTCGCAATATTGAATTCCCTGGGATTTACAGGGACCCCCCCTAAAAATCACAAAATCTACTCATTTTTGCATAATTAATTAGCTAACTTTGGTTTGGCTTTTCAACAAGCAGAAAAGACAACTTCAAATGTAATCAACTTTATCATCTTCTATGTTTATCAGACTTAATCCTCAGTAATTTATTTTTACTCTCTAATTCGATCTCTTCCTATTATTTAGCCTAAAGTAAGGTCATCTTCTCACTGTTTTGGCCAAACCCGAAATTTAAGGTATTTTAGTCGCTAACATCTCCCATGAGCAACAACCTATGTACTTAATTCTCACATATTCTTTGAAAGACATCTTTAAGGTTATCAAATCAATCCTAAAATATTTGGGCAATCTCATACTTTATCAATAATGACGTATTATGTACATTTGACTTGACGCTTATTTGTCATTTGACCAAAATTGGAAGAAAAGTAACATTCGTTTTTTTAAACAAAAATAGCACAAAGTTGGCGAGAAGTCACAAATCAGATGCCTCATTATCGATACTAATAGCGGAATTGTTAGAAAGTGTCACCTGAGGCATGTTTTCTGTGTTATTTATGGACGTTTTGATGGATATTTTGGAACGCTTGAGTAAACACAAGGAGCGAAAGATTTAGTTCAAAACTTTGATCGGTCCAAATTGTAGGTGCTACAAGACCCAAAAACGATAAAAGATAGTGAATAAATGTTACATACACGTCTCTCAGATGCTTTAGTCCAGGTTGGCTGCTCCAGTTTCGTCTGGTCATCTGTGGCGTTACTCTGCGTTACTTTGTGACGAGGTAATGAAACATCTTGAAACATTGCAAAATTAAAAGTGTCGGCTTTTCACCGAACATTCGAAGTCTTTGACATAAGTTGTAGTCAGAGGGAACAAAATGATTCTCAAAGGACAAGAAGGATTACTGACAATCCGTCTATATCTATGGAAAACAACCACCTGCTCGAACACCCTCCATCTTTGACTTTAGACTCTGCCTAAACGATGGAATCTGTTACGCTGGACTACCGGACTACGGAATGCGGAATACACTATCTATTGTTTGTACGCGCCAATATCCTGTTATAACTGGCGTGTTGAAAATAGGTTGTGAAAGTCGTGTTACTTGAAATTTTGAGTTTATTCGATGTTGACATTAATTACCATGATAATAATTGTCCACAATACCCCCTTTTTATAGTCAGACCGTGCCATGCAATTTTCGACAATTAATAACTTGCTATTGGGTATACTTACTTACTTACTTACTTACTTACATTTTAATCCTCGTAGTCTTACAACTATACAGGATGGTATCTGTATCTGGGTAAATTATTGACTGCAAAAACATAATAATAACCGTTTAAAAGTGTTGAGGAAAAACTTCTGAGGTATACAAAAGACCCAAAAGGGGGCACTAATACTTGCAAAAAGAGTAGGCTATTTTTTTTTAGCTATTCAAGGAAGGTGTAAATTAAGAACAGGTTTTTGAACACAAACTAATACATAACTGATATTCACTTCTCATTTAAGCTGTCATTTGCGGATTCATACAGTATAGAAGTTCTCTTAACGGACACTCTCGTATATAGCGAATAGCTCTACTTACGACCGCCATCACAAAGCCCCGTTTCAACTCCCACACAGACTCTGAATTTTTACATTCCCGTAGGCGGCCGCGGACACTCAAAGGGTTTACTGGCGAATTAGATGTTAGCTTTGATTTAAAGCTCTCGTAAGCAGACACCCGGAAGAAAATCTTATCCGCCTCTGAATGTTGTGCTATTTTTTTTATATTGTGTCCACAGTCATATCGCTGTTTGTCACTGTTATAAATCATTCTTATATATCCGTTTCAGAGTGACCGTTTTTTCACATACACGTCCGGTTACACTTGAAAATGCAAACTGAATTGTATGCCTTTACCTAATTTCAATAATGCAGTGGTCTGATCTCTGCGTTCCCTGTATGTCCTGCGCTCCTCGAAGTATCAGAGGGACTTTAGAAACAAAATAGATTTGTCTATAGTATATTGTAACTTAAAAATCGCATCAGTACATTCACTCCAAAAAGTAGATGTTTCCGCACTTTTCCTCGTTAGAGACCTCCTGCAGTTCGAATCTCGAAAAAACCCTAATTTTCCTTGAGCAACCCCACGGGCATTATTTACTGGGTGTCTTCCGACCACGCACGGACCGGAACATCAAATGTCTGTAAAAAAAGGCCCTTCCGAGGATGTCTAGGATGAGAAAATTGACCTTACCTGGGTAGGGTGAGAAATGTGGAATCTAAGTATCACAGTTGAAGTAGCTCTTGAGGGAATGTGGGAAGGGTGTTTAACATATGGAAGCGGTTGTTTGAGAAAAAGATCTAACTCAATGTGAAAGTGTGGTGTATTTTGAATTCTACTTGGAAACATTACTGCCATAGTTAGGCTTTATAAGACCCCCAAAAGCCCGTGCTAGGTAAAAAATTCAGTGTTTCTGACAGTCAAATCTGGTGCCAGCGGTTTAGGGCATTTGTACGCAATTTGGCCACTCCCCCGGGGAGGGGGGCTCCAGTATGAAAACAAAATGGAATTCTTGTCGCAAGCTAATCTGGACGTGTCTCACGCTTGATTTGTCCCTTTGAGCTGGTCTGCACCAAGATCCGGCTTCACTTCGCTGCTATTTGACGTGCAACTAAAATAGACAAAAATATCTCTTTCCAAAACACGAAAGAAAAGCGACTTCTATCTCCGAGTTTGAAAAGAAATGGGATCATTTATAATCACGGTCTGAATAGAGTTGCCAATAGATTTGGAATTATAAAATTTTTATTAGCATACAATAACAATAAAATTATCTCAGAGAATGTCGGAAAGTCATATTTTTCATATTTTGTTCACTGGACTCTGGCTCCTGGCTCCTGGCTCCTGGCTCCTGGCTCCTGGCTCCTGACTCCTGGCTCCTGACGCCTGGCTCCTGACTCCCGATACGATGTTTCCATATGGTGGCCAACCGCTGCTTAAAAATGCGGGCTCCAGTTAATGTCCCAAAGATGGCGGACGTTTTGTTGTTGTTTGTAACCTGTGAATTGAGCTACAACAGTAGCAGAAATAATTCTTTCCATGGATTACAAATCGGCTTTCTACTTTCCGTATTGTTTTCTCCTAAAACAACCTGATTTGGATTTTTGTGCGTAAACTGATGGCTAAGGAATTTTAGTCGTACAGCGAGTCACGACGCTGAACTACGCTGAACTGGGCATCGAAGGTGGCATGGGGAACAAATCCAAGCGGGCACAAACTAGCAGTTGAGACATCCAAGAGATACGTATATGGATTTTATTGACCGTTTATATTGTTTTTAGGGCGAAATTGTTAAAGTAAGTAAAACTGTGAATTAAATCTTTGTATGTTGTTTTTCCTTGAAAAGATCGCGTATATAGCTATCAAAAATCATCGTTAGAGTTTCTTGCACAATAATTTCAACAATTTTACCCTTATTAATGTTAAATCATTGTCTGATGAGTTTTTTTGTTCGATTTCTCCTCATTCAGAGGCAAACGCACGAATATTGAGGGCCTGAATTTTGATGAAATATGCAAAAGTCGTTCAGTCACATGAACAGTTTATGTCAACACATGGAAGAAAGTGAATTGCCCAAACTTTTTATGATCTTTTTCTGAACTTAAGTGATGGCTTTAACTACTCATGCAACAGTTATAAAGATAAGCTGTTGCTCATCAGAGATATTGGGGAATAAAATACCCTAATTTTACGACTTGCTCAAAACTTGGAAATGATGACCCAACTTAAGGGGACTAAGAGAGGGGAAATCGAATCGGCGACTTTAAAAAGTTTATTGTGCTTAAAGTCTTATGAACTCAGATTATCTCTCAGTGCATTTAAGTTCCAGGTGGCTTTTCTGTTTGTTGCACTGGCATCGTAAAGTTAGCTAATTAATTATGCATAAAACGGGGAAAATGGCGATTTTTACAGGGGGTGCCCGGATCTCCCAGGGAATTTAATATTTTGACCTGAAATTCTGTCACATAAGTTAAGTCCTGATACCTAACATTTGTGCCGAGTTTGAGCGAAATCGGTGATTTGAGCATTATCACCCCCTGCCTGGTTCTGCCTGGTTTTCTCATGGACACACTCTTAAGTACATTTGAAACTCCACTACCGGCCATCTCTATACAATGGCCATTTTTTGGGCAGACGAGTCATATATTGACTCTTATTTAAACCTCTCAACAACGGCCATCTCTCTCCAATGGCCATTTTTTGGGCAGACAAGTCATTTATTGACTCTTATTTAAACCTGTCAACAACGGCCACCTCTCTACAATGATCACTTTCTTCTGCCCCCAAGGTGGCCATCATGGACAGGTTCAATTATACATTTGGCAGGGTATTTACCTTCCATTTTCTAAATGTAAGCTTACATGTACACTGTTCGATTGCTGACAGCTTGCCCTTTTCATTGTTTCTGCCCTTTAAAAACTGCTCTTCTAATACGATGAGTCAACTTACAAAAGAAAACAAAACCGTGAAGATAACAAATTATAGAGATTTACCTAAGCAACGTTTATTGGTACAAGTAAGCGATGTAGAAGAAAAAGAACTAAGAACACACAATAGCGAGGCGGAATGAACGTAATTAAAAGCTTTCTCATAAGATGGAGACTGCAAAATTACGGATCAGTGATGTTTTAATTTGTATCCAGTCATACAAACTTGCCATTTGATGTACAGTGTACAAAATTACGTTAAACAGCTGACTAATAATCTACATTAGAAACTGCCTGAAAGTTTAGTACAAAACCAAACCGCGGTAAACGACAAGTCAGATGAATGAATTTTGACAAAACTGGCTACGATAAATAATAAAAAATTCAATAAATAGATGAAATAACTTACCCGATATAGGGCTTACTTGATGAAAGCCATCGATGAAGTCTATGGTCGGTGTTGTTCATCAGTGTATTCATGTTGTGTTCTTATAATTTGTGGGAACAGGAAATTTTGGCCAGAGTTTGCGATGAATATGCACAGAACGATTTGCATATAAAAATAGCTTTAAACAGCGATTGTATTCCAATGTAGGTGTCAACATCTTGAGAGATTTAGTACAAAAACACTCAAAAAATTCTTTCGAAGGTTTGTAAGTTTCCAAGGCAAAACGCAAGTTTTTCAGTACATTATGTAATCCGCATTATACTGTCCCGTGTAAGCGTTCCCTCACTGAGTTCTTCATGTAAGAAACGCTGTACGTCTCAAACTTATAGCTGCGGTTTTACACAGCTCTACAAGAATATTTGTTAGTTATGTACTGCCTGCGTGAAAGATGTGCCAGGATTGCGTAAAAGAAAAACATCCTCAGAGGGTAAATAGTCCGAAAAACACAATTTAGGTTTGCTTACATGTTTATAACAAAAAACTCGTACGTGCTGCCATCCTATTAATTATAAGCTATAATATACGATTTAAGCTCACTAAATCTTTAATATTTATCTTTAAAAATGTAAGATTTATCTTCATTGAATGTTTTCAGCAGGGACTGGAGATTTAGGACTGATGACTCTTATGGCTCATCAGGGTGCAAAGAAAGTCATTTTTTAATACAGGTTGCCATTCGGGCAAGCTGAAGCTAACATTTACTAGCCCAAACATTTCAGCTAGCCCCCAAAACGTTTTGACGAACAGAATTGATTCCACAGTGCTTCTGTAATTTGAATTCCTCAAAAAACTTTTCTTACCTATCGGGCAAGTTAAGAACAGAATTCACTAGCCCAATATAGCAAAATCCACTAGCCCTGGGATATCGGTCACTACTTTCTTTTCATGCTGCTCATTCAATAGACCTCTTTAGCTTGTATGTTTTCTGGTCCCAAATAAAGGAAATTGACCCTTTGTCTTTTCATATATTATGCATATGTATACACATGAATAAGTTGAAATTTGAAAGAAACCTTTCTCTAGGTAATATCAGATAACCTGTATCGGGAAAATAGAACTTACAAGCTAAAGAGGTCTATTCCAAGTGTGCTCCATTCTTGTCCCCAGAGACTGTCATTTCTTTTTGTCTCGTGGTCTTATTGCCGAGTGGTTCTAAGAATAAATTGAGGATGCGCATCACCTCCAGCCAATCAGAATTTATATTGGGTGTTATTGTTCATTCAAAATATTTTGCTGTTTCTGATTGGTTTCAAACCCCCGGCTAACGTACCCCTCATAACCAGCTAGCTCTTATTTTACTATATTTGAGCAATTATAGACCGTGGTATATTGCCTTAAACAACCCTTCGATCAACCTAATATCCAGATGCAGCAGCCTCAATCGCTGTGTACCGGCCAGCTTTTTTAATTCATAGTGGGACTTTTTCGTAGGGGTCTGATAATATTCGAAGACATTCTTAACACTTCCGAAAATGTTCCAAGAGTTCTGTCTAACACAAATACAGAAACATAAGGAACACAACCTTGTCTCCAGTGCCTTTCTCTACTTCAAAATTAGAGAATTCCGAGAAAGTGGGTCATACTCGTGGACTTTTCTTTTCTCTCACTGGGTCCAGTTTCCTTGAATATTATATAGATATATATATATATTTTTAAAATGTGTCAGTTAGTGCTGCAATGCCTCAAACATTTCTACCAGGCATGAGAATTTGGGACACAGGCATGAGTAGATGTGACATCAAAGTTTTCAATCAAGCGTGGCATGACACTTGGCAAGTATATCACTGTTTTCCTTTGATGTGGTTAACCTACCTAGTATTCACACCAGTACACGTCTGTATATTTTAGGGCACCATCTGTTTGGAGAGTGGTTCATATCTGATGAACTTTGCATCCTGTATAGCTTGTGGTAGAAAAGAACCTCTAAAGATTACAGACAAGTCAACTGAGGAGGATGAAGATGGCGAGGAACTGATAACTTACAAACGTACGTACACTTGTACGTACACTTGTACGTACATTTCACTTAGATAAGACATACAGCTTGCATACAAAATATTAAATAATAAATTGATCCTGACAGAAAGAAAGGACCGACAGAACTAAATGATGAAAAAATGTGTATATCTAGTTTCAAAAAAACCCTTGTAGATTTTGATTCTATATGTATTTTGAATTTTCATAACTGTTGGGGCTTTACATTTTTGTGCAGATGTCTGTCCAAGCTGTGATCACATTGTTGCTACTCATGAATACACATTCAGAGTTGAGGGACTATACCAGGTATTTCCAGAATTGAATTAGTATTCCAAGTCATCCCACTTATCACATTCATCCAAGCAGGAGCAAATAACTGTCCCAGTTAGTCATCCAAGTCATTTCATTCTTCCCATTTATCCCTGTTGTTATTTAGTCATCTCAGTCAACCCTGTCATCCAAGTCATTCCAGCCACCCCAGTCATCCCAGTCACCTTAGTCATCCTAGTCATCATAGTCATCCTAGTCATCCCAGCCATCCTAGTTATCTATGTCTTCCCAGTCATCCTAGTCATCCCTGTCATCCTAGTCACACCAGTCATCGCAGTCAACCCAGTCATCACAGTCCTCCTACTCATCCCTGTCATCCTGATCACCCCACCTCCAAGTCATCCCGGTCATCCCAGCCATCTCTGTAATCCCAGTCATCCTCAGTCACCCCTGTCACCCCAGCCATCCCTGTCATCCTAGTCATCCCAATCCAGTGAACCCAGTCATCCCAGTCATGGTAGTCATTCTAGTCATGCCAGTCACCCTTAGTCATTGAAGTGATCGAAGTTATCCTAGCCAGTCATTCGTGTCATCTCAGTCATTTCCTAGTAATAATTCTAGTCATCCCAGTCATCCTAGTCATCCCAGTCACCCTAGTGATGCCAGTTATCTTAGTCACTGCAGTCATTCTAGTCATCCCAGACATCCTAGTCATCCCAGTCATCCTTGGCATGCCAGTCATCCCAGTGAACCCAGTCATCCTCAGTCATCCCAGTTATCCTTAGTTATCCCAGTCATCTTAGTCACCCTACTCTATATCATCATCATCATTTTCTAATGGTAGTGACAGAACTTTACACAGGAGGACATTTTTACATGTTTTCAGCATGAGCAGTTACAATAACTACAAACCATGGAGAATTTATTGCTGAATTTTACAGTACAAGATATACAAAAAAGAAACTTTATTAAATACAAGATGTTTAATCAGGATGTTTACATTAACGTATTAGCTGTGCCGTGACGTGTTACCTTGTGTTGATGTTAAAAGTATGCAGACCTTCTATCTGCAAGGTCTTAGTTGTTCAAAGGTAAATTATTGGTATCTGCTGGAAAGTGATATATTTGATGGATAGGGCAATAAATTGTTTGAACAACCGGCACCAGTCTGTTAATGGTCTATTTCCATCATTTTTTTGAAGAGGGCAGGGCTGTCAAAACGTTTTTAAGTAGCAGGCTGATAAGGGATAGTAGGTGGCTTTGGAACTTGCACCAAAGGCACAAGTTCCTGAGGGCTGAGGCATCTAGGGACATTTTGAAAATTAGACTCTCAGAATTGGCATTTCCAGGGGTTTTCAAGAGGTGTTTTCCACCACTGACGCCATGTTGTTTCATCACAATACAAACAAGACTGAGAACAATGCCACCGAAATGTCCCAGTCGTTCCAAGACATCACACGGTTTGAACATTTGACAAGTCTAAACCTGGTAGAATATGAGTTCAATGTCATTCAAAACTGGGAAATGGATGCTTTACAATTTTATTCAGTGGTGCTTATTTTTTGTTAGCAGTTATGGTAGAAGGAGATGAAAGTAGCTGGCTAAGGACGGCTAACTAGCTGGCGGTTTTGGCCGGCTTTTTAATTTGACAGCCCTGAGAGGGGAATGCATTTTGCTTTGATCTTTTTTTTTTCCTTAATTTGCAAAAGTCATAGTCCTCAATGAGGGGTGTGGGGTACATATTTTTTAATGGAAGGTTCCTTCTAATATTAGTAATGTCATCTTTATTTTACAGGATTACATGATGACTTGTCTTCTCTGTGGTACTGCAGCAGCTTCTGTTAGTATTTTTACCTGAAGACTGTAACAGGACAAACCATCTATTTTAACTTTTTGTACAAACCACTAACAGGACTCTGCTCAAAACTGATCTTTTAACATACATGAAGCAGTACCATATTTTTGTACATTTTTGTCAGAGGCCTTCTCTAATTGTTTCTGGCTGGAGCTGTAACTAAGTGTGATTTTCTGTTGGCTGAGGAACGAAATCAGCGGAAAACGTTTTTCTCACACACAGCTGGGAGTTTGGGTTCGAGTGGTCACAGGTCAGGTCACATGCTGTTTCAAGTTCAGCCTTCCACCATTCCCTGACCTGCCCACCCACCATCCATGTGTTTTTTGGGTTGTTAAAGGATTTCAAGTTGTGCCTTAGTTCTGGTTATTCTTGGCTCAGTTTCAGCCATTTTGTTAGCTCTCTTTTTGTGCGGTAACACTAATGATTTGAGATGTTGATATAATAAAGGTTGGGGTGCATGGTCGGCTTGGCATGGCTCCCAGTTGTGTAAGAGTATTAGAAATTTTTGTCTGTTATTTGCTGCCAAAAATTAATTTTGTCTGTAGAATACATTCAAGAACAGTCATGGTTATCAAGAGTAGCAATAAAACTGTACATAAGATTATACTATATTACATTGTCAATCTCTTTGTTCAATAATACTAATTTCAGGCTTAAATTGTAAACACACTCAGGGAATTAATAATATTTGTAGTCAGTATACTGTTAACTTGAATGGAATTTTGAGACTATTGAGAATTTTACAGTCACCATATTATGCAATGTTGTTTTTGGTTAACACTTACAAGTCATAACAATGACATTTACACATGAGTTTATTATTAATAGTCTTTTTAAACTTTAAATTTGTTGAAATACCACATGAATGCAAACATAAATCCAGCTGGTTTATGCTTGGAAGCATCAAACAGAAATTCACGGCTCTTTTCTAGTGGTAAATAAAACACATCAATCATTTCTCCTTCCTGAGTATTTCCACCTCCCTTGGTCACACACATATCATCTGTTACTTCAGCAAAGAACAGAGTCTGCAAGGCACCAGTGCTTCCTACACCCGAACGGAATGAAGCAACTTCTTGCAAGTTCCCTTCAGGGACATCATAGCCACATTCCTCAAGAATTTCTAGCTTCATTAGGCTTGGTAAGCTCATATTTTTATCAATGATTCCAGCACATAATTCATAAGTTACTCCTTCACTGAATGGGGCAGTAATAGGAACTGATGCATCTTCAGTTGTCATGGAAATGGCACTACCATCATTCAGGGTTTTCTTGTGGAGATGTCTGTTGACATGCATGTAAACAGCTAGGAAGGAAATTAAAATTACTATTAATTTCAAGCAATTATCAAAGTGTAAAAAGGTAGTCCAACTAGTCAGTGAACTAGTGAATGTTAGTGATAATAATGAGATTGAAATTATGAATATATGAAAAACATATAATTATGTGAACTGCAGAGTGAAGAATAATTATTATTTGAAGGAAGATCACGCCTGATTTTTTTTTTCAGGCTTTCTTTTTGCAACTGCATAAGTTGCATTAATATAACTGCGATGATCTGCCTTTAAATAATAATGAGATTGTTCTATGGGAACATAGTAAAATGATTACACCACCATTCACCGTTTTTAAATTGACCATTGTTTTCCCTTCCAAAATTTTGCAAAACTATGTGCATTTTGGTCATCCATTTCTCTTGGGATGACTGTAATACCCAGGGGATACTCAAAACAATGTTTACACAAAATTTTGAGGGCAAATCAAGGTGTATTATGGGCATGTTACCATTTTTTATTTTCTATTTACTTAGGACCTTGTAAATTACTATGCTTTTTAATAACACATGAACTCTGAAATTCAATAGCCAGCTTACAATTGTGTTTTTCAATGCTGTCAATCATAATTACTATCCCAAGAAACGGACCCTGCAACACAGAAACACAAAATTGATCAAAATCCACCAGTCACAAATCAAAAACCATAAAAATTTAAACTTGTTGAAGTAAAAGTTCTGTTTCCTGAGAGGTCTGCAAAGATGATAGACAGCAGGGAAGAACAAAAACATTGGTTGGCTTTTGAAGGTTAGAGTTTGTGAGTTATTGAAAAACGCAGTAATCTAACCCAGCGGTCACTTTGTCAACTTACCTGGTCTAAATTGCTTTACTAGTATAAAAGCTTGCCTTGTTGTGTTGAATAGCAGTGCAGACACACTATAAGAAGGAAATACACAGTCATCCAGTTATTTAGACCAAGAATTTTTCTTGCAAACATTTTTTAGGAACTGCTGAACCTTTCTTATTGAATTGAATACTAAAAAGACTCAAGAGTGTTGTAACCAATATTTATGCCTTTATAATCATTATTAACAGAATGAGATCTTAACGTGTAAAAGTTGTGTTTTCTTTGCGGCATTTATGGTCACCTATCCTTAACCAACAGGGATAATGGCACAACATTGTCCAACAGAAGACCCTGGAGACAATGTCGACTATGGCATATATAATACACTGTTGATCTATGACGCTGTGTTTTATTGGTATGATATTACTATTGATAGTACTGCATGACAATGAGTAGTTCTTCCAACGCACGTGAAATATATATGATTGCACCTATGTAACATGTAGAAAAAGGATAGTAAACTAAAGATACATCTTTGATAACATTACCAGTATTCTAACATGAATCTTATTTCATTTTATTAATGCAGGATATTATGTAATCGCTTGGAATTCTGGGTACCAGTATAATATTATTCCAAACACTAAAAATCATAGTATACATGGTAATGAAGATTTTCACGGAGTGAATTCATCATTTGCCAGTTTACACGTACTTATTAAACTTTCACATACCTATCATGAACTTTTAGATAGTCCCATTTTCTTTCCCGACCATTCTAATTCAACAAAATAACATAATTCAGTGAAGTTGTCCAGATTTTCTAGACATTGCCCTTATTTTGACCTTAAATCATTGAGGGAGTGTGGAAAGGAGTCAAAAAGAAGACCCAGTTTGGCTGTATAGCATTTTTTATGTAAATGTTTACATTTTTGGCCCTTAGTTGTCAGTAATCTAGCCAGTTATCTGAATGAACCTTGCCTTAACTCTCCCAGGGTTCTAAGAATTTCACAATATTGTATAATATGAACAGTGTAACCCTTTGAGCCCCAATATACACATACAAATTCTCCAAACTGATCTCCACACATTTCCTTTAAGAATTAGTTGAGAGAATTTAATAAAAAATCAAGGCATTTTCTCTTTGTTGATCATTTCATTAATTCTCATTACTTTATCTCTTGACAATGTATAGATATCATTAGGAGAAAATTAATGTTGGTCACTGTAGGGACTTAAAGGGTGAAGACATAAACTTATATATTTATGTGATTATTTACCAAAAGACATACTCATCATGTTCTTTGATATAGTCCCATTCTCTGGAAAGACCATTCTTTGTCAAAAATAGAGAGAAAGTCTTAATTAATGCTAAAAACACTCCTATAGATACATTTAGTTGGAACAGTAAAAACAATACTACTATTTTAAGTAATATTATGTAAGGTTGTTTCTACTCCTGACAGGATATTTGTAAGGAATTGGGATTAGAAATATATTTAACATTGAACAGTTAAAGTCACAACCTTAGCTTTAAAGTATTTTGCTAAGCTTTGTCAAATTTCTATAGCTTGACAGCTTTACGGTATTGCGGTACCGTTCATTTGGCTTCTCCTGTCTACTGTAAGTCAATATTTATAAGACTTCAGACTTAACGGTAAATGAATACACATTTTCTGACGGCTTCTCCATGATGAAATTGGTAGGACATCCAATACCCTTGCTTTTTGATCATTGTACTGATCAATTCGAGATCTCACGTTCTCCAGGGTTGTCACTAAGATTTCAAGTTGCTGGGTAAATACAACAACTAGGTGGGGAATCAAATAACTAGGGATTTCTTTTGGTTCTATTTTTCTTCTATTTTCCGATAAAAGTAGCCAGGGGCCACACTCATAGTAGCCGGGGAAAATCCCTGGCCTCTGGCTCTTGATGACAATCCTGCGTTTTCTCACGAAGGCTGAGGTTGATTTCAGTTGTATACATGCTTGACATTAAAACACGTGAGATGGATACAATGTTAAGTAAGCGTGACCAATCATAAATGCAGTATCGGTACTTTGTTGATTTTCGACACGGTATTTCGGTATTTGCCAATTCTTCCTACAGTATTGCGGTATTGGGTACCCCCAATGCCCCCCTCCTTGACTTCAGGGTCAAGGATTCATATGGCTTGGTATCAGACAGTGTCTTCTGTACTACATACTCAAATAATTTTTGCTACAGTAAACGGTCTGAGCAAAAATGTAGGCTTCAGAAACAATGGCCTAAGAGGGGAAGGGAAGGAGTACTCAATAAACATTTTGCCAGGGTGGTGTGATATGGGTGTGTTGTACTACAACTGAAAAATGGCAAACACTTCTATATCCCATCCACCCACCCTTGCAACCCATTACTCTCCAAAAATTTTACTACTCTTCTACTGTGTATGATCTGTTCCATGAAAAGGCCTTAGACAATAATTTTTTTTTGTGAAGCAACTTCAGAATGCTCGGTCACCTTAACAAATGCTTCAGGGCCATTTACTTAATAGCCACCTCACCAACTCTGTCCCCAATTCCACCCTGCCCAACTTTATAAATGAGCTAGCTGAATTTTACCCCCAACGAAAAAAACTTAAGAAGACCCTCTCAGAAAAATCTCATCATCGCCTCAATCTGGTATTACAAGATTAGATCTAGAATGGCCCTCAAAGACCGAAGCATAACCCCCATAACACAATTGGACAGTATTGTTATTTAGCGAGATGCAAATGATTGGCCGGGTGTTCCTAAGTTTATCCACTGTGTTACTTATTCTCGAAAGGTATTTTGAAATCTTTATTGACAGCACTGACCTGATTAAAGACAACTCTGGACGGCTGAATGAAGCGTGAGTTCACACAAGGCTCAACTCTCATTCCAGTGATTTCTAGTCTATCCATTTTCATCAAACACGGGAAAATACCAAAACTAGTGCTAAAGTTAATCAGTAGAACCTTAGAACGCAGGATTTCAATTAATTTTGCCGCAATTCTGGGCATCTGAATGGTGGAGATCGTCAGGAACTCAAACACTTAGCTACAGTGTAGTCAGCGGTAATCAATTAGTCAATATGATCGTCATGTATCGTTGACAGAGTTTGGTTGGAAAAGAAAAGTGGAAAAGAAAAGAGGTTACCCTTCCAAAGAGTAATTCAAAAGATGACAGTTGCGGGAGTTGTTAGCACAGGGGGGAGTTGTGAGACTTCTGAGCCGAGAGTTCTGTTCTAAAAATTGTGAGACTTCGTTGTAAGACCCCTAGTTGTCAGAACCCCTGGTAGTAAGACCGCTGGTTGTAAGAATCCCTGGTAATAAGAACCCCTGGTTGAATTGTAAGACCCCTGGTTGTAAGACCACTGGTTCTAAGAACCCCTGGTTGTAAGACCCCTGTTTGTAAGAACCCCTGGTTGTAAGACCCCTGGTTGTAAGAACCCCTAATTTTTAGACCCCTGGTTGTAAGAATCCCTGCTTCTAAGACCCCCGGTTGTAAGAACCCCTTTTTGTAAGACCCCTGGTTGTAAGAACCCCTGGTTGTAAGAACCCCTGGTTGTAAGACCCCTGGTTGTAAGACCACTAGTCATAAGAACCCCTGGTTGTAAAACCCCTGGTTGTAAGAACACCTGGTTGTAAAACCCCTGGTTGTTAACTAGTCCCCTGGTTGTAAAAATCCCTGGTTCTAAAACCCCTGGTTCTAAGACCCCCGATTGTAAGAACCCTGGTTGTAAGAACCCCTGGTTGGAAGAGCCCTGGTTGTAAGATCCCCTTGTTGTAAGAACCCCTAGTTCTAAGACCCCCGATTGTAAGAACCCTGGTTGTAGGACCCCTGGTTGGAAGAGCCCTGGTTGTAAGATCCCCTGGTTTTAAGAACCCCTGGTTTTAAGACCCCTGGTTGTAAGACCCCTGCTTTTAAGACCCCTGGTTTCGTTCGATCTCTTTTCCCTACATGCGCAGAAGGCCTCTGGGTCGAGATTGGTGACATTTCTAAATAGATTCCCAGTCTACAGCATCACACCTTTTTGCTCGAACGCGCTCGTTTCACCACCTAACCTTTATACGCCCTGCTCTGTAGGAGGCGTTTCCGCGCGAGTTTGCCCGCAAACCCCACGGTTTTAACAAACTGGGCTCAACCTCGTTCCCAGGGTTCTCTCCTACTCACGCTACGCTCCGTAGGGTGGGTAAGAGAGAACCCTTAGAACGAGGTTGAACTGCCCTCGCCCATGACACAGCCTCTGATTGGTGCGGTGCTGGTAGTGTTGATTAAATAGCAAATCAAACCAGGTATAACGAGGAATAAAAGACAAACAGCGGTGATAAACATATCAAACTTACGCATTTTAATAACTTGACGTTTCGTATGCTACGCAACATACATTTTCAAAAGTGGAATAAAGACCGTTACAATTTTATGAAAACTTTTGAAAATGTATGTTGCGTAGCATACGAAACGTCAAGTTATTAAAATGCGTAAGTTTGATATGTTTATCACCGCTGTTTGTGTTTTATTTCTCGTTAAACTTCGATGGCCCAAGAACAAAAGCCTTTATCAAACCAGGTATGTTTTGTTTACGTGCTCGCAGATCTGGTCTGATCTGATTTAGCGTGCATAACAGCCTCTTTATGAGCCAAGCGAGGCGAACGCGAGATTTTGCGCGAAGCGCGAAATGAGTGCGAAGCGCGAGACGAGGGGAGGAGCCATAGATAAAGCGTATTGAAAACCACTCAAACGTGACTGGGTGGCAAGAGTTTTTTTTCTCATACAAATCCTTACAAATTTCGGCGGCCGTTACAATCACTCCTTTTGAGATATACGGCTGAAATGTAGAGGTTACGTATTAATACGCTCTTTCAGCTCGTGCATGTTTACTGAAAGCTGATCACGTGATCAACTCGTGCAAAAGGGCCTATTTTAAAACTTGCGATCTAACCTGCGATCAGAGAACCGCTAAAATTGGGCGTGATCTCAGGTTACTTGCGATCCGTGGGGCGGTCCTTGTTTCCTTTTTCTACCCGAACTGAAACAGGTAAAGGAATCACACAAAAAACATAAACTGATAAACAACTCCTGATCACAGGTTAGGCCTTGCCGGCCCCACTGTAACCTTTCTTCTGGGCATATGAACGCCACGGTTTTCGTTTTCAGTACTGACTTTCAACGGTCACTTTTTCCTTATTTAAATTTTCACGTGTTATTGTAGTATCATCAGGACCATCAGGAGTTCCTGGGTATCATACGAAAATGAACGTTGAAAGTATATTGAAAACAAAAACCGTTGAAGTAGTGATATTTCTTTTTTATCACAACTTCAACAGTTTTTGTTTTCATATACTTTCAACGATCACTTTTTCCTTATTTAAGTTTTCACGTGTTATTGTACTATCATTTTGTACGCTATCCTTTATTTCAATTAAAACATCTTAGCTTAACCTTATCCAGGCCCGTAAGAACGAATTTGAAAGTGAGCTGAGGAGGGAACGAAAAAAAAAATAGCTCTAACAACATATTTTTTAAAATCGAAAGGGGAATTGCCATGTGTTATTAACTCAGTATTTTCGACCGTAAAGTGGTAGTCTTCTTTTTTTTAAATTTTCGCCCAAAAAGTGGGGAGGGGGTACGGGCCTTCTCGCTACCCCCCCCCCCCCCCGCCCCGCTACTCCGACGGGCCTGTTATCGTTGTATGTAAGACCCTGAAGAAGGAAGGTCGTGCCTTCCGAAATATTGGTAACTAAAAATGTATATTCCCGATTGCAACTGAAATCAGCCTTGTTTCTTTTGTTTCTTTTTTGTCTTGCTTCTTTTGTTTAGTTAGATCGTTTATTACAATCCGGTCCTTCTTTTTCGTAACGTTGGTCCTTGTTTCCAAAATTGAATTATGACTGTTATGAAGCAAGAGTGTAGCGTGATTGTGAGGTGGCGTGATTTTATTCCTTTTAGATTTTGTTATTAATAGTTTCACTCGTCTGTCAGAGCGACAGAGAACTTGATGACAGATAGGATTAAAAACTAAAGCTTATAGATTCAAGAAAGTCACGATTTAGGTTAGTGTGTGTGAGCGAGCCGTTGTGCTGTGAGGATCGAAGCTGTGAAATAAACCCTGTTTGCTTTAAAACTGTGATAATCGTGAAGAACGGCCCTTCGGCATTCACGACATGACAGAAGCATTATATGCTTCTGTTTATGAGCATAGCCTTTATCGACCTCTGTCTCAAAAAGAGTTTATGTGCTTAGTACCTCACCTAAAATAGTGATTTGGGCGGGGTTGACTTGGTCTTTCGGCAAAAGGAAGTTGCGTAAGAATCAGTGATATATATGTTTTTCTCTATGCTGCTGCTTGTTAGATCAAGGTGCATGAAAACAAGTAGTAACAGGACTGAGTATTTAAACAAGCAATGAGGACTTCCGCACGCTCTTGTTCGGTTTTTGTTTTTTTCATCGGTCGCATGATATTTCCCAAGTTCTTGGGCCCAAGTCCACGAGGAACCGGGTTTCGATAAAAGCTAAATACACTCAAACAAACAGGATCATACAAAGGAAACTCAAGAAAAATAACGTGCAATCAAGTGGAACATAAACAGCGTTTCGTCGCTTCTCTTTTGAAACGATCATCTATGAAATGGCTGTAAATACGTAACCTCGTTTGTCCAGTTTTTACATCATACGATATGAAGGGGAAATCCCGGTACTTGACGTTATGCCGGAAATGGTGGTGGGGTGACTGTGACGTAGGCATTGGGTATGGCGTCGATATAAACGCCTTCCCACGGGTTTGTTGACCTTTTCGATTTTTCTTTCCATTGAAACTTGACCCTTAAAAGGTTTCATCCAAAAATCTGAAGGATGAGAGGTCACTGAACATCTAAAAGGTTCTACATGTGTACGTTAGAAAGCGTATGCGAAACATCGCTTTGAACTACAAGTGATTGTATTGTTTCCTACAAATGTCCAGTTTCATTCGCTGTTTCTCAAGACGTGATATGGATGTGTTAGTTCACGTGTGCACTTCATGGTTGTTTAAAAAATGAAAGATTTCGTTTAATCCTCTTTCAGACCTCGAGCACGAGCTTTGTAACAATCGCCGGATTTAGCCGCAGCTTAGGGACGGACCATTAGAAAAGTTATGGGGGGAGGAGGTGAGGAATTTTCGAGCCGCAGGAACTTTTTCTCGTTATTAAGTTCCTGGTATGAATTTTTTTTAGGCCGTAGCATGAACATTTTTTAGGGCTAATTGGCGTGCATTAATTTTTTTTCATTTAATTTTCCCTTGCACGAATATTTTTTTCGTACTTCGCCCGCCCCCCTCCCCCCGATAAGTTTTCTAATGGTCCGTCCCTTTGTTCCCTGTTTCTGCACGTAAACGCGCTATATAAGTTTTGAGAAGAACTTAAGGTCCATGGAAGAACCTCGAGAATTTGAAAAATAAAAAAACGGAAGCCGTTGGCGGTCGGAATTATCTTTTTAGTCAAGAGGAAAGCGAAAACACTTTTATTAATATACCCAGTTGCCTATTAAAATGAACAATACCACTGCAATCTTGTTTAGTGGATTTTAATAATAGGTGCTTGCTTATCCGATGGGTTAGAAACCGCACTGTTTTAAACTGAGTGAAATGATACTTCCTTTGGCTCATAAAAATATCCTAGACTCTATCAAGGATACGTGTGGCAACATGACATCTTATACAATGTTAATTTGTTAGTTTGAAAATTGAGAAGTAGTTTTCTACAGGAAATTACATCTGAGATGTTTTGGAGAACCCTGGAAACGAGGTTGGCCAATAACCACACACTTATAATAAACTTCGGCTTGAAATCAAGAAGGCAAAAAAAATTCTGGATGATTAGCGCAATTTAAATTCACCGCAGGAAATAATTTTACTCGAAAATATTCTTTCTCTCCGGGTCAAATTAGGCCTTATATAGTCGGTAAAATCGTTCGGCGGCTTAACTTGTTGTCGCTTTTAATTAGCGAAGTTGAAATGCGGTAAGGATAAGGTATGAGTCACACGAGGGTGTGGAGAGTACAAAAGGCGAACAAAAGAGAGCGAATATCCCTTTTTTGTCTGATTTACACAAAACTCGTGGAAAACCATTTCCGCTGTGGGTCCATAGTGATTGGTTTAATTTCACTTCCGGCCGCAAGGGACAATAAAGAATGACAACCACGTGATATATGTCAATCTAGCGTTCTAGCCCAAAAAGCGGTCGAATTTCGGAAAAGATTTCTGCTCTTGTCGCGAAGGATTTTGTGTCGTCGAACGCTTATGCTTTGTATAAAGTTTTCTTTGGCGAGATAACGGCGTAATGGATCTGCTTTTCAAATCTAAGAGGCATCTTGTTCGATTTTTGTGTTTTTGGGCCTGGCTTTATTTTGTCTTGTTAGGTAAGCATACTTGTTCCTAAATTATACCTCAAAGCCATTGAACTCCATCCGGGCACGGCTTTTTGGGAATCGTGTCGTTCACGGCAGTAATTCTGCCATTTCTTGAGTGGTAAAATAATTCTAGGATGCTGTTATTTAAATTGTATGTTTAACAAGCTCTTGAAGGTGATATACAGGCCACGAATTCCAAAATTAGGTCAGTTAGTTGTCGCCCGTTCATAACATGGAGGAAAGCAATGCACTTCGTCGGCTTTCTCTTTGTTCCTTATCTTCATTTTTATTCTTTTGAAATCGGATTGGAAAAATAATTAAAAGGACGCTTTTCCAATCATCCTAATTGCAAAGTGCAGTGTGTGTTTATAATTTTCAGAAAATAAAATGTTAGTGGCGAGGATCGCTTCTGCCTTTCAGAAACTTGCATTCATCTTAAACCTATCTTTGTCCTCAACATCAAGGGTTTTGTAGACCTTGGTGCAAGGAACATGATGCAAACCTAATTTTAACGTTGTGTTTTATTCTTAGGTTCATCGCTTACGGATTCACTGCCGGCCCTTACATGGGATAAACAGCCATCCTCACAAACTGTAAAACAAGGTGCTACTGTGACATTTCGATGCGCAGCGACTTTTAATAGAAAAATAGAGTATCACTGGTTCCACAACAATGAAACTATTCAGACAAACTCAAGGATTACTATAAAATCAGCTGACGGCGCTTTAGAAATAACGGACACAAAGCTCGACGATCGAGGCACCTATCAGTGTTATGTCACGAGGTTAGGTAGAACTAAAATCCTCGGCAAAAGCAATACAGCAACGCTAGATGTCAAAGGTAAGATTACATCAAGAGTAACAACGCTTCAGTCACAAGAGTTTTTCAGGGCGTTAAATTTTTCCCCGCGGCTTTCATCTCCTTGTACATTTCCGAAATCTCTGCGAGCATGTTTTCAATTTCTCTGCCTGGGGCATTGAATAAAGCAGTTGTGAACATAGAGCTCGCGGTGAAGTTAACGTAAAGCTCCGCATGTTTCTGCAATAAACAGTTTAATGATATCAGTGTCTTGCAGGGCTCCGTAAAAATATCTTCTTGTGGCTACTGCAAATTACACTTTTATTGCGCCCTGTGTATTTATCATCGTATCAAAGTACTTAACATCGAACAGAAATCAACAAGTTGCTTTCATGTGTCCGCCACAATTTCATTGTGTGCTTATATCCGTTTTGAAGTTCAGACCTCCGTCTTTGAATTGCGGTATTGTTCAAATTTGAGTGAAGGTACGCGGTCGATGGCAAGTGGTGTTTCTGTTCGTTGTTTACTTCATTGTGCCGATTTGTGGTGTTTGTTGGGCACTTCTATTTCGAGTTCTAGTTGATATAATATTCCACTTGGCCCAGACAATGGATATTTTAATGTTGGTTTGGGTATAAATCCAATTGAAATTTTAAGGCTCATCATGTTGACGGAAATTTTTCTAAATTTGATCGATGTGTAGTATAAATGCTAGAGCAGAAATTTGACATACTTTGCGGTGAAACGGTAATCTTATAGCTTTTCCTCTTCGGATCAAGTTTTCGTTTGGAATGATACAAAGAATTCTGCTGAGGTAGTTTGCGCACCTCTGATATATTTTTCTCTCTTGAGGGGGTTTCTTTTAAGTGCCACAAAAACTACTTCGTTTTTAATGCTTAATATGTTTGATTGAAGATAAGATCTACAATGCCGCGCTGTCTGAGTGCTCCCGTCTAATCATCCATTTTCACAATCGAAGCTGTATTGGTTGTCTCCTTGAGTGATTTGTCAATAATTATTATTTTATTAACTTATATCCTGCATCAGGGTTACTTGTTCTTTTAACCGAAATCACAGTCCCTTTTAACTTCTGAATAATTTATTTGTATTAGTGACTTTATAGTGTATGTATTATGCGAGAAACAACTCCCTTATTTGCAGTTTGACAGCTGTTCTTGAGGTCTTTTAAAGACGCCGGGAGGTTTGCCAGTGTAAATAAATCATTATTTGATTTGGGAGATTGCTTTGAGGGCTTGAAGAAATGTGATGACACAAAGAAGTCACCGAAACTTAGCACAGTTTTAGAGTTCAGTGTCTGTTCAAAAAACCTCTTGTGGAAGGATTTTTTTCCATTTGTGAGATAAGTCGTCCATATTAATTAGAAGGACTTTAATCTGCGTTCCGATATAGAAAACCATATTCAAGAACTAATGATTAATACCACTCTGATCGTCAGAGTTGTAAAATGAAACTGATGTAGCTGAATTTAGTTTTTTGAAATGATTGTTTTCTTTAGTGATGACCCCATTGCAATCCTTATTCTTTGTCTTTAAGAAAATATTTTCTGTAATTAAATTTAGTTAAGAGCAAGGTTTTACATCGATTTCATAACTATCAAATTTAATTATTTTTTGACCTTCAGCTTGTTCATTGTTCTAATTTCTTGAACTTTTTTCTAGTTCAGAGATCAATCATTCCTATTGTCAAAGTTTCAATAAGTTTGTAATCAAAGACAAAAAAATACTGCCATATGAAATTTTGGGCGCATATGATTGATTGTTTTCCAGAATAAGAACACCGGAAAATTCTAGCTGTTCGAAAATCCTAGGAGAGGCAGACAAGCATGCATTATATTCCGAAAAAAAAATGACAGCCACTAGTCTCTTGTGCCATGATTTTTTTTAACCATTTTAACACTACATCAATTGGGAATTATACATCAAATTGATCTTCTAAATATTCCAATGCCATGAATCCTCAAGCAAATGATTTTCTGGAGCTTGCCCTGTTTGTTCTTATTCAGAATACGGTTTATCAAACACGCCCCAGCTGTAATGTACATTAAAGGAAGGTTTCATTTAAATTGTTACCACATAAGTACATAATGTGCCACCATAAGAGATATGTGAATCGGAGGGTTAAACCTGAGCTGCAATTAACAGGCTGTTATTGGGCATTGGCCCATGTTTGACGAAATCTTAACTGTGGTCGGACATAATGTCTGGACAAAATTAACAGACCAAATTAAAGAGTAGCATAATCTACCTTGAGCATGCACAGTGAATTGTTGTGCCAACAAAATAACGTAATTGCAACGAATACAGGATGGTATTCAATCTACCTGCTAATCACACTTTTCTTCATACACATGTGTCTTTGATTGAGTTGGAACACTATATAATATGTTATCTGGCAATGATCTCTGAAGAAAAAATAGAGGCTCTCTGAACAGACAAGGCATTTCCTTTGAAGAAAAAAAGTAAATTGTTTATGTGCAAATACAATCAGGGCCTCAAGTTAACTCAATTAAGTAGTAAGACTTAAATAATGAATAATACAGTTGTACTGGAAAATCCAGTTATTTTCATCGTGGTTCAGGTACAAAGATAAAATACTAAAAAAATACCATCAAACCTTAAAATCTTCATGAAAAAAGTGTGTAATAGCCGTTCGGTATGATAAGGCATTAAAAAGTTCTGCTAATAGTAAAATTTTCAATTCCACTGTTTTGGTCTAGAAAAAAAACCTTCTTTGTTCAAAATGTGCTAGCCTCATTGTTAAGTTCTTGTCTTCAAAGCAGTTGCCTGTTTTTTGGCAGTTTAGGATGTCCTAGCAGATTTGCTCAGTTGTTATCTGTCAAGTGGTATTTATGTCATTCGTGCTAGATTTTTGATGCCATAGTCTGGCTATCCTTTCATCGCACAACTTGTCAAATCTTCTGCCTTTTTCTTGCAGCGGAGGAACTAGGCTGGTGCGCCACTTTTTTGCGTGACCGCTGTGTATTGTGCCCCTTTTTTAGTTTATTTGATGCCGCTAGAATTATGTGAAACCACAGGCACTGGCACCTATTTCCCCCCTTCTTAACCCATTAAACCCTAATATCAAAATTGAAATTCTCATTTACTCTCCCTATAAATGTACTTCTTCAATAGAAGTAGTGTGGAGAATTTGTTGAAATATCAATTACATTCATCTTCCCTGATCATGCACTCAACTCTCATGACCACTCAGTTTTCTATAGCATTGATATCATAAGGAGAAATTTGATGCTGATCATTCTTAGGGCTTAATCATGTGTGATACATGAAGGTTACCCATAATTGCAATTGCCAGGTGCTAATGTGTGAAACATCCAAACTGTTAAGTAATGATAGTCCTAGGACCTCTAGCATTCTTTTGTTACATGGCAATACTCTTTTTCCACTCATGAATGTTTCCAGTTTCTGGCAAATGTCAGTAAAAAGAAAATCATTCTCCAAAATAACTTGTATTTTTACCTCATTTGTGAGGATATTTTTTGTTGTTGAAAGAATTCAAACTCATTAGATGAGTTGCAAACAATAGCCAAGAAAAGTTTACAATTCAGATGTTTCCCGTATAGGATTTCTGTGATTTAGATTGAGACCATCCTCGGAAACCCAGGGGCAGATAGTAAGGGCAAGGGAAAGTCTAAACGGGAGAAAAAATATGGCACAAAGAAAAGTAAAGAACAACAAGAAGAGCCCCTAGGGACAATGTCTCACCAGACCAGTTCCAAACGGTCGCCATTGTTCGTGCTTCTGATTGGTGCCAGAAAAACGGTGGCGACTGTTTGGAACTGGTCTGGTAAGACATTGTCCTCAGGAGCTCTTCTTGCCGTTCTTTACTTTTCTTTGTGCCATATTTTTCCGCATGTTTAGACTCTCCCTCGGCCCCACTATCTGCCCCAGGGTCTCCGAGGATGGAATGAGAAGAGATTGTGTTGCAAAGTAGTCAGTTGAAAAGCTAGAGGTACATGTAATACACAACCTGCTCTGAAATTCTTGTAAACATTGTTTTTTAAACCAGACAGAAGTATAGTATGTTCTTATCTTGATCATTTCAGGCTTTATACAAAGGTATATTGGTTCCTTTGAAAACTTATCTCTGAATAATGATATTTTTAGTCTGGGTGGGTGGGATAAAAAAGGATTAGAACTAATCTTGGATGAAAGGTATCTAAAATTTAATCCTCTTATTTAAAGCTACAAAAATTCACCAGTTAGTGAAGGCATTGTGTATAATAATTATGATAAAGCTGGCAAAAGCCTGTTTTCTAAAGTCAAAACTTAATTATGTACAGCTGTGCTGCAAATACAAATCTTGGCAGATGAGGAGCTAATGATGTTGTGTTGGTTGTGTCTGTTAATATGGCTCTGCTACATGTATTTAACTCAGCAGGGCTCGAAAAAGGTCCCGTCCAATAGTCTGGGACAGGTAGATTTTCTCATCAGGCAAGTTACCTTTAGAACTTACTTACCCAATGGGAAAGGATCTAGGCAAGTCATCCTCTAACAAAATCATTAACTAGGACGAGTAAGAAGTGCCCCCGGTCAGGCAAAAATTAAGGTTCGTGCTGCTTCCTAAGGAGAAACTGTAATTCAACTTTTTCAAGCACTGCTCAGTCAAGGATAGACTGACTGAATACCCATCGCTACCAAAGGTTTATCTTATTTGAATGTCATAAATTTACAAGGTCGTCATTTCCAAATTACATTGTGATGATTTATCCTGCTGATTAATTTGGCCGTGTAATTTGCAGGATTTGGTTTCTAGTATGCATTGATGCCAGTATTAATACCTGTATTTACTAAAATAAGGGCCATCCCATTCTTTCTTTCTTGAGATTCAATCAGTAATGAATCTTTGTTCTATAGCGTGATGCCCTGTAGTGCATCCATTGGTAATTACTATTGTTTTAGCTTTATAAAATAAACAGTCTAAGAGTCTTCCAGTCTATGCTACTGTCGGTTTTAAGTTCTAAAGCAAGTCTACCGTTTTGGAACTAAAGTGTTCCTTGATGGTGAGGAGAGGCTTTGAGCATTTAAATTGCACGATCATGTCATTTACCCGAAGAGATGAGATCTTCTTCTGCTTCTCTTTGCTCTGTATCTAATGTTTTTTTTTTTCAGGAAAATGACAAACATTCCAGCAGTGCTTCAGCCATCATCAACTTGCCAATGGTTTCGATTGTTGACAGTTTGTTGCTAACGCTTCACGCATCAGCCAATCGTATTTTGTGTTGTGAGGCCCACACTTATTTCATTGGGTCTGGCTATGAGGGCAGTCTCTCTTTTTTCTTCTTGGGCTGCCACCACCGTTTCTTGCGTCTTGCGGCTTTGCCGCTCAGTGCTCTCACACGGGTGCACTCCCTTTACTAAATCTGAAGGAAAAGAGAGACTGCTCTCAGTGTACACCTGGGACAAAAAAGTTGATAAGCACTGAAACGAATCCAAATAAGCTCCACGGCCCTGATATAATCAAAATCAAAAGACATTAATTTTGTTATGTTAAAACCGAATGGTATGATACCAAACGCCACCCTCAAATAAGCAGGTCCCCTGAGTAAGTGCCTCATTGGAGGCATGGTGGTCATTCAGGTACATATGGTAGTTAAAGCCCTGATGAGCCATAAATGGACCTGCAGTTTTTTTATTTGTTTTACAGGGATCTGTTCAACAGCACAGATAATTGTTAAATCTGGCAGTAGTTTATTTCTAACTGGAAGTGATATACAAATACGATGCAAGTGCTATATGAACCCGTCTGGAACATACACATTTTCAAAAGATAGTGCTACCCTGAAGTCAGGTGGACACATAACAGTGGATCGCAACAAGGTGCTCATCAAAAATGCAACTACTGAAGATAGCGGGAGCTACACATGCACAGCATCTTCGCATGATTCAGTTGATACCAGACAGCCAGATTCAGCATTATCCATCTCTGTCATTGGTATGTTTAAAAATTCCCAATTTTTGTTTTGTAAATTACTGTTCTCACTCTCAATGTTAGTCAAAGGAAAAAAATCACATAAATTCCTGTGTCAGAGCCTCAGACTTTTTTCTTTGTCCCATGCTCATGACGTGCTGATTATTTCATCTTCACACTTGTTCACCAAGCTTAAAATTCACCATCTTTCATTCTTATTCCAAATGTTGTTTTGTAAAATCCTGATCAAAAAACAGCCCTATTCCAAAGTTCTGCCAGAGAGGTTACATTTGAATGGTGACATCATAGGATTTCATCCTAAGATTTATGTATAATGTAGAAGGGCAAAGCATCCTGTCATACTCTGTTTTACAGGTCAGTGTATCAGTTAAAAAGGAAGGGTTTTGAAAAAAGCAGAATTAATGGTACCATGTAAAAGTAAAGCTGAACCCCATCAATATTGTCACTAGTTAATAAGCTGTAGGAATTTGGTGATGTTGTGAGGCTGTATTAGCTGAATAGGGTCATACATGTATGTGCCAACTCTCCCGGAAAAACATTTTATTACAATCTCCCAGATATGGGTATGGGGGAAGGGTTACATGTATCTCTAGATGTTAGCATCAGTGGATCAGTACATACATTGCAATTTCCGAATTGGCCAGATCTGTATTTTACCCTGAATCAAATTTTAATTCATGTTCTTGTCTTTTTCCAGTCGGGCAGCATCCTCAGTTCCAGCAACCGCCTCCAACAGAATCTTGGGTTAAAGAGGGGAAGTCGGCAAAGATTCCATGTAAAGCAATTGGCAATCCAACACCCATAATTAACTGGTATGCTGGTGGTGATGCCAACCCATTGCAGAATAGTTCTAAATACACTATAAATGCTGATGGGTCACTTGAGATTAAAAATGTAGGCAGCCAAGATGCCACTACATACAAGTGTACTGCTACTAACTTAGTGAACGAAATCACCAAGGATACCACTCTAGGACTAGCTTGTAAGTAACCCACCAATAGTGATCAGTATCAAAAGTAAAGTAATAAATAATGATAAATTTATTATCATTTCTTTTGTTTCTGTCTTGCCTACTATTGGCAGGGCAACTGCCAAGTTTTTTAAGCCAATTTTCATGGGTTGTAACAGTCCCCTTCCCCAATAGATGATAGACTATAGACCGTACTAACTGGAGCATAGTGGCCAGACCGAGAGAGAGAAGCTGTCAGTTCTTACATGTAAAGGGCCTCGAGAAGCTATTTGAACACGCCTGTCGATCTCAAACAGTGTCCAGCAATGTCACAAATTGGACTTACATGTAGCCTTACTTTTGTTAGCCACATTTACCCTCTGAAGGTTTACGTGGCAATAAGTACTAGAATTTTGGAATTTTTTATGTCACTTTTAATTAATACTTAATTGAATTCACCACAGTGACTCAACACAGTGACAGGGGATGAAACAGGGCTTGCATCCCAATAGGCCATTTCTCAGTTCCCTCAGGCCTCTGTTTCAAAACGAGGGTAGGTGCTCAGCCTTTAATATGGAAATCATTTTTCATTCTCATTCAAGTAGAACTCATTTTCACAAGAAAGGTTGTGCACCTAGCCTCATTTTGAAACTGAGCGTTGCTGGAACTCTGAAGTGGCCTAGTGACATCAACCCCTTCATTATGCACCCAGCCTGTGAAAGGTCGTACCATACCACCGGGGTTTACACCCCCACTGTTTAACAGCAGTGAGGGTTCTTTTATGTCCCACAAGAACATTTAGAGAGCTGTGAGAAGGGGCCTATGGTTTTTTGCCTTTATCGAGAACTGGCTCTTGATATCCTGAGTTCCTTTCATGATAATGTAGGAAAATCTGGCTATAAATGTGTTGCATTCCTTTCATGTGTATTATTAACAAAGTTAGTAACAAAACTTCTCTTTAAACCTGCAGATTTAGATGATGTGAAATTCCATGCATCTACTCTCTACATCCTAAAAAATGACAAAACAGAAGTGCTCTGTAAGAAGCCTAAAGGATCACCTGCTCCATCCATTAATTGGCTTAAAGGTGGCCAGGCACTCCCGCCAAAATTCGTCATACAGGGCTGTTGTACGCTTGAGAAAAACAGAACAAAAATAATTGATACTGGAAACTATACTTGTGTGGCAACAAACAGTTATGTAACCAAATCCAAGACTATTCAGATAGTTGTGTCTGGTAAGCTTGGCAGTGCTACTTATTTTTACTACTTTTAAGCTTTGTGCATAATCAGTATAGTAGATTTTTTCAGGTCTTAGGTACAGCATTTTTTTCAAAGAAACTTTCTCTGATAGCTCCAAATTGGAAAAATTTAATTTCTGGGCATGTCTTCTTACTTCAGACAACAACATACATGTAA
Organism: Porites divaricata; assembly: GCA_038088405.1. NCBI lineage: Eukaryota > Metazoa > Cnidaria > Anthozoa > Scleractinia > Poritidae > Porites > Porites divaricata. The sequence continues at coordinate 2,623,325 of JBBMOI010000007.1, read as the reverse complement.
AATTTTGTCACATTTTTAACCCTCCTTCTTTTAACCTTGTTTGGAAAGCTTCTTAATGTTTTCACAGAACTGTAAGAGCTGTTTTATCACATGTATTTTGGTAAATTTTTCAGATTAGCAAAATGTTCATATTCATGCGTTATGCCCCTTGGGTCAGTTTTTAGCGAATTAATTTTAACCCCTCTGAATTAAACCTCTTGTGAGACAAACTTGTCTTATCCCCAACCTCGTTCCCAGGTTCTCTCTCCTACCCGTCGAAAGACCCCGGTTGGGTCTGGTCACGTGCCTCCTAGAATCTGGGAGATTACAAACAAACGACTTGGGGGAGGGGCGGATAAGTGTGAGATTTGTCTCTACAAAGCGTAGACGTCGAGATCAGTGGAAACTGTGTATCCGACCTTGTCAAAAGGGTCCTGTTTTTTATAGTTCCCGGACTAGTCAAGACAAAACCTCGAACGCCGAATCCTTTGACAGCGAAAGCGTAACTTCTTGCAGAATATCTGGATGTTTATCGGATGTTGCAAAGGAATCACGGATTCACCACTTGTGCAGTCAAAAATATTTTAGGCGGTTGTATTCATACCGAAACGCAGTAGGCTTAAATTGCCATTTCTATGTTATGGAGGCCACCTATAGAAAGCAAACGTATATATTTTCAAAACTATGATTATGCAGTTCGAATGGGGGTCGAAAAGATGTATCAAGTGTTGCCGTCCTCACCGACCTCGAAAATATTAAAATCAAACAGAAGCAACAGGAAGACAGAATACGCCGCCCGGACTCAGTTTGATTGTTCAAATGAAAAGAGGTAAACAGAATCTTAGAAGAGTATATTTTTATCCAACGGCTCTGTGTTGTATTTTTGTCGTCGTTTAAAATCAACAGAATAGCCGTATAAGTTTCCGTGTTAAAAAATATGGCTTGCACGACTGCCAACCATTTATTGTTCTTTGTTTAATTTTCTGGAGGGTTACTTAGGTATACGCTGTAGAGGATTCAAAAAAATCACTGAACTACATTTCTTTTTTAATAAAGCTTTCATTTGGACCATATACAAGAAATCCTTTCGCTTTGGAAGGTTATCACTGGGTTATGTTGTCTGTTTTGTCTCTGTTTATACTATTTCCTGTTGTCTTCAGTGTCGCGTTTTGGTTGTCCTTTGCTTATGCACGTACTATATTATATTTTTTTACCTCTATTTACCACTAAAAGCGATACGTTTTTTCTGTTGCCGCATCATAAAAAAGGTTAGGGGTAGGAGAAAGCTGACATTTCAGACTACAGCTTTCCGTTAAGTCATTAGAGCTAAAATATTATTTTCACCGTGAATGTAAAATGAATCCTCTGCTCTCAACGTAACTGCTTTGTTTTGTCACCGCTAATGGTTTAGGTTTTGCATGTACTGATTCGGGCCGATTACCAGCCGCTGTCATCGACAAACATTGATTCTTTCAATGCAAGTTCAACAAACGGGGATTTTCCCTTCAATGCGGATAAACACGCGCTTGTGTCTTACTCAGGATCGTAGAGTTTAGTATCTAATTGTTGTTATCGATTTAACTGCGATAACATGAGTTTTTTATTTCTCCGCTGGTAATTCGCTTGTTTATCTGGTGATAGCTCTGTTTAGGCAGAAATTTCCCGAATTTCAGTTATAGTTGGAGGCTTAGCAAATCTGTCTTGCCCTTTCGATCATTGCATGAACAGTGAAAACGAACCAGGCAAAAAAATTGAGAGACAAAGGACTCCTCCCTCGGAATTAATTTTGTTCTGGGACCACGTGACCAGACCCAACCAGGGTCTCTCTGTCTCTCGCTCCATAGGGATGGGTAGGAGAGAACCCTGGGAACGAGGTTAGTCTTATCCCTTGGTAGTTCAAGTTAGTGAGTTTTAATCACTGTTCATACTTGCACCAGTGGGTATATAAACACAACAGAATATAGTTTACAGTTTTGACGGCATGCAAATAAAGTATGTTCTCGTTTGTTGCTGTTTAGAACAACCAAAAATTACTCAGAAACCTGATGACCAGACATTAAAGGAAGACAAGAAGGCTGTCCTAAACTGCACAGTGCAGTCTGTCCCTCCAGCCAAAATCTCCTGGTGGAAAGATAACAAAGAGGTGCAGGAAGACAGTGAACATATCTTTGAGGAAGTTGATGGTGGGCTTGGAAAAAGACTGGTGATTCCAAAGGTCAAGCCCTCAGACAATGGTACCTACAAATGCTTGGCTGATCACCCAGGAGGCTGGGCTGACCAAGCACAAGCTAAACTCGTAGTTAAAGGTAAGTGAAGTTTGTTTTAGGACAGGTTCTACAGTCGAACCTGTATCCAGGGAACACCCTCAGGGTGGAGACAAGTGTCCGGCAAGTGTCCCTTGAATAGAGGTGTACCATGATTAAAAGCTGGGCTGGGGTTTGTTAATAATTAACCAACAAAGACAACATAAAGAAATCATCATTAACTTATTATACTGGTATATTGAATTCACACAAGTGCATTTGATGTATTTTAGTTACATAGTACAGTTTGTGAAAGCTTCTGTAATTTTGTGTAGTTTACAGCCTCTTTGTGATGGGTCACTTTTTGAGTGCTAAGGCTTCCTCTAAATGGAGGTTAAACCCAGGTATCAGGTACCCAAAAAATGTTCCCCTTTCCCCTAAGTAGAGGTACGGTGTGCCTTCAATTGAGGTACTAAATACAAAGATTTAGTGGGTGTTTTCTCGGACCAAATTTTGTGTCTGAATGGAGGTGTTCCCAAAGAGTAGAGGTCTTTTAAAGGAAAAGGTTCCACTGTAATTCCATGCCACAACCTTATGAACATACTTGAGCAAAATAGTTAAGTAGCATAGTACCAGGGCTCAGCCCTAAGCCTGGATTGAGCAGATGGCCTAGTACTTCTTCTGGTCTGAAAATTTGTTTGCGTCCAAATAATATCCTTTTTGAAGTCTGTCCTCCAGATCCTTTATTCTGGCTGCAAATGCTGCCAGAGTTGGAGGTTTTAGTTACCACACTGGTGATGGCAGCAAAAAAATTTAATTACTTATAAGACTTCGTATTTCAAATCTCATTGTTGTTCTTTCAACTTACTTAATTAATTTGTCAAGTCCCGTGCTTGAGAATTCTTATGCACTGTATCCATGTTCAAAAAGAGATAGAAAAATTGTGGTCATGTAGTGCAGTTAAACCGGCAAAATCATGAACACCAGGGAATACTTTTTTTTGGAGAAAAGCCAGTTGGGCATGAGACACTAAATTGCAAGCAAGAGCGTTACCGGGTAATTAGTTTGTGGGTTTGTGGCTACTTTGCGTGTCCTGACCTTTGCTCTGATTGGTTATAACACCATGAAGTATAAAAATGATAAAGGTGCACACGAACTGAAGGCCCAAATGGTGAGAACTCATCCTGGTTTAATTAGCATGAAGCTTGCATAGGAGTATTGCTTCTCCCCCTGGACAGGATGCTAGTCCATTGCAGGGTTACCCCCCCCCCCCCCCCCCCAGCAGTATGTCGCCAGTAGCCATCTATACACCTGGGTGAAGAGAGATAAATTGGAGTAAAGTTCCTTGTCTAAGGAAACAGTGCAATGGGTGATTGTTGAACCTTGGACCTTCAGATCCAGAGTTTGAGGGTAGCATATTAAACATTCCCGAAATATTTCAAATATTCATGATTTTCCTGGTTTGACTGTAAAATCCTCTGTCAAAAGTAACTTGAGAAATTTTGCATTGCATTCATGCATTTGAGAGAGATGCATGGGTCGAGGTGGGCTTGACTTAAAAAGTATAAAATCTTTTTTGTATTTTATGTCCTGATTGGCACTTCTACTCTGATGTGAAATGGCTGCTGATGCTGTTGAATTCTCGGTGTAAACTGAATTTTCTTTGCTTTCAGGTATGGTTAAGCTCAAGGGCATCCCATTTATGTCTGTATATGCCAACCTCCACAAGCCTCACAGGATTGAGTGTGACTTTGAAGGGTACCCGCCAATCACTATCACGTGGAAAAAGGAAAGTGGAATCCAAATCGAAGACAATCAACGCATTAAGCAATCGAACAATGAGTTAACTTTCACCGGCGTCGAAAAGGAAGATGCTGGAACATACTGGTGCACTGGTAAAAATGCATTTAGCAGCTTTACAAGCTACGTTAACATCACTGTTTTTGGTAAGATTATTGAGATGTGACCTCTTGATTTGTATTTAGCTTGAGTTGCATTCACACAAGTACATGTACATGAATGTATAACTTTCTTTGATTAAGGCTTCTGTTCAAACTTAAATGAAGGTGGACATTTTTTCATAACCAGTCTCCAGATTGGAGAAGCTTATAAATAGACAAATAGGTGCTCTTGTAGACCGCATTTCAGTATGATCATGGCTGCAGACTTGAATATTAAATAAGGTGGCCCAGTTCGATATTTTTTGGGGGGGGGGGGGGGAGGGGCACTCAACATTATAAGAGGAGTTGTGCATGTTGTGCATGAGGAAGCAGTGTTATTATATTATTTGATCTCATCTGCAAAATAATGATCATGGCAGCACATAGCAAGGCTGATTTCCACAGATCAGCAATTCACATAAGGGAAAATTTACCTTTAGTTGCTGTAATCCAGATCTCTTGAAAAACACAGAGAGGAGAAATTGAAGACAGCCTACACGTACACATGTATATGTTTAGAGTGGTCTGCAAAGGATGGTAAAGGGAATGTGAATTGCAAATTACTTAGAGTACTTTGAAAACTGAGGAAATGTTATATATTTTTTAATTTATGGCAACCTTGAGTAAGAGTTTTAATGGAGTGCAAACACACCCCTTATTAGCCTGTGAACAAGCTCTCCCTTTTGGTGAGTTGCAAGAAGTCTTGCGAGAGTAGCACGCGGAAGGAGACGCGCATTCTCTCGCGACTCGCTTTGTTTACTTGGAGAGCGTGCTTGCAGGCTAAACCTCTATTTACCTCCAAGAGTTGATGGGGGGGAGTAGGGGACACAAATCCAAAATTAGTCTTGAGCTTTGAATGCATAATAATTATTAAGGTTGCCAATGATCTGCAATAACTGAAAAAATAAACCAATGTGAATTTTAAGCAGCTACCCATAACCACCACTGAGTCTCAGGTGCCCCCCCTGCTCACAACCTGCTGACCTAGGGTGGAAGGGGGGGCTGGGACAACTGCTGGCCTTCTCTAAGTAAACTTTTCTCTAAGTTACATCCATCCACATTAGGTGACCTAAACCTTTTATAGGCGAGGATTTAGTATTGATATCAATGGCTCTGTTAACAGTGTATCCTAGATTTTTGACACGGCCAAAGAATACAACAGCTTTTGTCGACGACCACCTCTGGCTTCACTGCAATGCTTCAGGTGACCCGAAGCCCAAAATAAGCTGGAGTAAAGATGTGGAGGGAGGGGACAAACTAGACCATAATAGATTCATTCAGCACCCGAATGGAACACTCCACATTAAGAAAGTGCGCAAGGCGGACCGGGGACGTTACTACTGCATCGCTGCTAACCATGCTGAAATGAAACAAAGCAAGTTCAGCCTTGTTGTCCAGGGTAAGGAGAATGTCTTTTTTGAATTAGACTTCCTTAAGCTCCGTAAGGTTCCACTCCTGAAAGTGGCCATTGTTAGAAGCGATAAATTAGAGAGGTTTAGATTTGAGAACGGGTACAATAATTTACGAGACTACATGTAAACTTGAAGTTTTTGCACGTGTTCTCCAAAAAAAAAAGACACCCCGGGAAAGCTTCATTTTCCTTTTTTTCCCCCAAAAAAGTTAGTATGGTTATTTATACTGAAGGAGGTTAAGCCCGCTCCTG